>JAGDQO010002510.1:0-35208 GCA_018342035.1 Solanum appendiculatum | reverse complement strand
AACAATGCAGGAACTAGCAGCAATACTACCTCAAAATTATCCAAAGCAGAGTTAAAAGCTAAGCTCAAAAAGGCCAGGATAATCTTGAAGATTATACTGAAATCCAGATAATGCAGTTAATTAATGATGCCGCATCATCTGGAAGCAGAAACGGGGACATGTGTGAGCTCAAAGGAATCGCACAGTCATATGTGGACCCCGATTATGAATAGAATTGTGGCTCTTGGAAAAAGCAGAGACCAAAGGTCGGAATTGCTTTATTCAAAGAGACGTTTTACTATTCCTAAAAGGAATCCCATATGCTTTATTTAAAAGCAAAGGACCCAGCTGCCGACAGTAAAAAGAAATTGTCTTATCAACTATTGTAAAAGAGAATTCCTTATTCTATAAAAGGAATGACTCTCTCACCTTAGAGGGTATCAACTATTTTCCCAATACTGAAAATCTCTCTCTCTCTCTCAATGTTTTTAATGCTTCTGCTTGTAGCCCCTTTCATGTTCATATAAATAAAAGTTTGTAAGTTTTTATAACTCTCTTTTAATCTTTCGATAAATTTTGTCGTATTTTACCAATACAACTTCGGAGGATTACCGCCGATCCGTTATTGGCTGCAGCTAAGTACATATACTGTCTAGGGCATGACAAAATTTATATTAATTTATGAACTGATTATTTAACGCTTTGTTTAAACTATTTTAATATTTTAATATGTTAATTAATATTATGTTCTTAATCTTGTTTCTATAATTGGTGTGAGGTGTTCATTCTTCTCTAAGTGTGTGAGGTAACCGAATAATACCCGGTTCATACGTGGGCTAGCCGAATTGAATAGGTCGTCAAGCTAGGAGAGCGTTTAGACCTTGTATGGTGATCCCGTAGCCAAGATAACTCTAGAGAAAGAACAGATGTAAAACCAAGAGAACCTCCCTTAGAAACTAGATCTAGATCTTTAATATTTCTTTGCATATTATTATATTATTATTGTTTAATCATGCTTGAACTATCTGTTTATATTTAATATATTTTTTGTCTGTAAGTCCTTTAGACAGTATCTTTATTAAATGGAAAATAACCAGCATATTTTAAACAGTATTAATTTATCTTCACAAGCAACCAAGATTGCTAAACTTGAAAATGATCTTCAAAACTGGAATATTTCAGAAGAACCTTTTAAAGCTACTTATCATTTAGGTAAATTTAATTTGTTTATTAATCACAATATTAAAACTTGTGAATCAATTGTTGCTATTAATAATTCCTTAGAAATTATTCATCTGTTAAATGCTAACGATATTAATCGTTATAAAAATAAATTCAATTATTTGCATATTGGTTTAGTGCAAGTTGTTGTTAAGCCCCTGTTCAGGAAAGGCTTAGACATTCCTATTTGTGTTCTCCTTAGAGATGATAGATTTCTTAATTTTGATGATTCGCTGTTAGGAGTACTTCAAAGTAACCTTGCCGATGGCCCGGTTTATTTTAATTGTTATCCAAATTTTTCAATAGACATTAATGATCCTAATGTCATGGATTCTCTGACTTTGAATGTCAAAACTAAAAATCTAAATAGCAAAGCCAATACTCGAGAGATAGCGATTATCTATAGAGTATATTATCGGCTTATGTCTACTACTCTTGCACCAAAGGCTCGAATTGAGAGCCAAAAGGGTGTAACCATGCTTATGGAGGCCAATCATGAGCATAGTTCTATATTCGTTCCACGTCTTATCAATTGGAATGACATTCTTTCTAACGATGAATGGCATTTTGATGCAATCACTCAACCTTTTTCCTCTCACTCAGAGAGATCTCGAATTGAAAGGGTAATTCAATACCCTGATGGTTCTATAGATCTAAAATTCCTTGAGAATTCCTTATCTAGAACTGCTTCTAGAAGAGCGTCTTGTTCGTCTGTCCCTTCAAGGATGGCTCCTCATTCGCCATCTGCCCCTTCTAGGACTGCTCCTCACCCACCATCTTCTTCAAAAACCCCGGAGGATGATGAGGATGAAGACAAGCTTCTCCGCAGAAACAATGACAAGGGAAGAGTCACTGGAGTAGATTTCTCTGGAAATATTCCTAAAGTTTATTACCAAGAAATACCTACTAGTCCTACTGCTAGTGACATGGAACCTCCTTCAAACCAAAAGGACTCCACCCCAGGTTGGGTAACAATGATTAAATCTGAGAAAGATTTTACTCCTGATTCTAAGATTTTACAAAAATCTTGGACTTGTCCTAATAACCAAATCAACAGAAATTGGTATATTGTTACTTATTCTCTTCAGGAAAGAGAGAATTTTACAAGTTCTTGGATGAATGATATGAAAAAAATTGGTTGTGAAATAGACTTCTTTAAGTGGTTTGAAATGACTGGAAAAATCGATGATCAAAAGGAAACCCTTAAAGTCATTGTCCATAAATGGTACACTACTTCGAACAAAGTTATAGAAGATGTTACTCCTCCTCTAGAAGGAATAAATATCCCCATTGCTGGAACAATTATAAAAGCTTCCCCTTTTAAAATCCTTTCCATAGAGAAACCCACTTCTTTACCCACTACTCTTGATCTTAATAAGATTATAGAGCAAAATAACTATACTAACCAAATTCTTCATGTTGTTTCCAGACAAATTGAAGACTCCAAAGAAAAGGGCTCTTTTTCTGGAAAGCCTATCCCTTTATCCACTTCAAACAAAAGTTAGAAAATTGACCAGAATCCCATATTCAAAATCAATGAATTTTCCAGAGAAAATTACCCCAAGCTCAAAAATACCTTTAATATTTCAGACAATATTCTGGATAAGATCAATGAGAAACTTGCCAACTTCTCGATATCCGATAAGAGTGGTAAGAAAGTTGCTACCATTAGTGACAAAGATAATCTTGTCCAAAAACTCTCCAATGATAGATATCATAATCGGAAAAACTATCATAAAAGACCTTCTTTCCCAGACCTTCAATATGAAGAAAACGCTTTTCTCTCCACTTCCTCTCATGAAGGAAGCAGTATTACTGAATGGAATATTGATGGTCTAGCAGAACATCAGATCTATAATAAAATCCACGAGATGGGGATAGCTATCACAGCTTACAAAATAAGAAATTCTTCTGATAGAGAAGCTGCTTCTATGATCGTTGCAGGATTCACTGGAATGATAAAACATTGGTGGGACAATTACGTTTCAGAAGAAACTAAGAGAGTCATTTATGATACTCATGCTTTTGAGATTGTTATTAAAATGGAAGGAACTAACGAAGTTCCCACTGAAGTTTTCAAAGAAGATGCTTGTGCTACTCTTCTCTACCATATAGCAAAGCATTTTATAGGAGAACCTAAGTTGTTTCAAGACAGGAGTCTCCAAATCCTCAACAATATTAGTTGTCCCTCTTTGGATGATTTTACCTGGTATAAATATAATTTTATGCAAAAGGTAATGATCAGACCTGATTGTAATCTAGACTTTTGGAAAGAAAGATTTGTTAGCGGACTTCCCCCTCTTTTTGCCGATAAGGTAAGAAACAAAATTCAAGATAGGAATGATGGAAAAATTCCCTACGACCAAATGACTTATGGAGATCTTATTAGTGTTATAAACACTGTTGGATTAGAACTTTGTACAGATATTAAGTTGAAGCATCAACTTAAAAAGAAAAAGTCCTCGTCAAGAAGAGAATTAGGAAGTTTCTTTCAAGACTTCGGGTTTGTTTCTCTAACACCTCCTTCAAGAAAAATCAGGAAGGAGAACAAGGAAAATAAGAAAACTCATCGTAGTAAGTCTAGAAGAACTACTGAAAAGGATTACAAAATATCTTCCAAAAGGAGGAAAAAGCATAAAGAATTTAAGAAATCCAAAAAGGATGTATGTTGGACTTGTGGAAAATCTGGCCTTAGAGCTAGTGAATGCAGGGCTGGTAAATAGAAGAAGATCAACAGTCTTGAAATAGACGAGGCAACCAAAGAAAAGCTTTTTTCTATTCTTGAAGAACCTTTATCCGATTCTTCAAATGATTCTGCTGAATATAGCGACGAAGAAAATATCAACGTCGATTATGATTCAGATTCAAGCCAATCTGGAAAAAACTGCAACTGCACAGAAGCTTTCTGTGTTTGTGAAGATATTCCTCAAATCAGAGTCCTTAGTAATGACTCTAAAGAAGCTCTCTTCGACATTATTGAACATATTGATAATGAAGAAGCTAGGAAAAAATATCTTATAGAACTCAAGAATCTTATTCTCAACCAAAAGGAAAAGCCCAAAGCCCGAAGTTAAGCGTGCTTGGGCGAGAGTAGTACTAGGATTGGTGACCCCCTTGAAAGTCCTCGTGTTGCATCCTTCTTTTTTGTAGAAATTCGATCGCATATTTTTTAATACATACTTTTTTTTGCGGAAACGACATTCGGATTGAGACGTCGTTAAGACGGGTGACAAGGGCGATTAGGATGGGCGTGACGGGCAGAATCATGCGTCGGTGCGGGGAGGCTATGTCGGTGGGTGGCAGGCTAGGGCGTTGGAGAAAGGAGGTGTTTAATAGAATTTAGAGTGGTAAGAAAGAAGGATGCGATCATCCCAGCACTAACGCACCGGATCCCATCTGAACTCCGAAGTTAAGCGCGCTTGGGCGAGAGTAGTGCTAGGATGGGTGACCCACTGGGAAGTCCTCGTGTTGCATCCCTCTTTCTTGTCGAAATTCGGTCGCGTATTTTTTAATATATATTTTTTTTTGCGGAAACGACATTCGGATTGAGACGTCGTTAAGACGGGTGACGGGGGTGATTAGGATGGGCGTGACCGGCGGCATCATGCGTCGGTGCGGGCAGGCTATGTCGGTGGGGGGCAGGCTAGCGCGTTGGAGAAAGGAGGTGTTTAATAGAATTTAGAGTGGTTAGAAGGATCGATGCGATCATAACAGCAATAACGCACCGGATCCCATCAAAACTCCGAAGTTAAGCGTGCTTGGACGAGAGTAGTACTAGGATGGGTGACCTACTGGGAAGTCCTCGTGTTGCATCCCTCTTACTTGTCGAAATTCGGTCGCGTATTTTTTAATATATATTTTTTTTTGCGGAAACGACATTCGGATTGAGACGTTGTTAAGACGGGTGACGGGGGCGATTAGGATGCGCGTGACGGGCGGCATCATGCGTCGGTGCGGGCAGGCTATGTCGGTGGGGGGCAGGCTAGGGCGTTGGAGAAAGGAGGTGTTTAATAGAATTTATAGTGGTAGGAAAGATGAATGCGATCATACCAGCACTAACGCACCGGATCCTATCAGAACTCCGAAGTGAAGCGTGTTTGGGCGAGAGTAGTACTAGGATGGGTGACCCCCTGGGTAGTCCTCGTGTAGCATCCCTCTTTTTTGTCGAAATTCGATCGCGTATTTTTTAATATATTTTTTTTTTGCGAAAATGACATTCGGATTGAGACGTCTTTAAGACAGGTGACGGGGGCGATTAGGATGGGCGTGACGGACGACATCATGCGTCGGTGCGTGGAGGCTATGACGGTGGGGGGCAGGCTAGGGCATTGGAAAAAGTAGGTGTTTAATAGAATTTAGAGTGGTAGAAGAGATGGATGCGATCATACCAGCAATAACGCATCGGATCCCATAGGAACTCCGAAGTTAAGCGTGCTAGGGCGAGAGTAGTACTAGGATGGTTGACCCCCTGGAAAGTCCTCGTGTTGCAGCCCTCTTTTTTGTCCAAATTCGGTCGCGTATTTTTTAATATATATATTTTTTTGCGAAATCGACATTCGGATTGAGACGTCGTTAAGACGGGTGACGGGGGCGATTAGGATGGGCGTGACGGGCGGCGTCATGCGTCGGTGCGGGGAGGCTATGTCGGTGGGGGCAGGCTAGGGTGTTGGAGAAAGGAGGTGTTTAATAGAATTTAGAGTGGTAAGAAAGATGGATGCGATCATACCAGCATTAACGCACCGTATCCTATCAGAACTCCGTAGTTAAGCGTGCTTGGGTGAGAGTAGCACTAGGATGTGTGACCCCCTGGGAAGTCCTCGTGTTGCATCCCTTTTTTTGTCGAAATTCGGTCGCGTATTTTTTAATATATATATTTTTTTGCGGAAACGACATTCGGATTGAGACGTCGTTAAGACGGGTGACGGGGGCGATTAGGATGGGCGTGACGGGCGGCATCATGCGTCGGTGCGAAGAGGCTATGTCGGTGGAAGGCAGGCTAGGCCATTGGAGAAAGGAGGTGTTCAATAGAATTTAGAGTAGTAGGAAAGATGGATGCGATCATACCAGCACTAAAGCACCGGATCCCATCAGAACTCCGAAATCAAGCGTCTTGGGCGAGAGTAGTACTAGGATTGGTGACCCCCTGGAAGTCCTCGTGTTGCATCCCTCTTTTTTGTCGAAATTCTGTCGCGTATTTTTAATATATATATATTTTTTGCGAAAACGACATTCGGATTGAAACGTCGTTAAGACGGGTGACGGGGGCGATTAGGATGGGAGTGACGGGCGGCATCATGCGTCGGTGCGTGGAAGCTATGTCGGTGGGGGGCAGGCTAGGGCGTTGGAGAAAGTAGGTGTTTAATAGAATTTAGTGTGGTAGGAGAAATGGATGCGATCATACCAGCACTAACGCATCGGATCCCATTAGAACTCCGAGGTTAAGCGTGCTTCGGCGAGAGTAGTACTAGGATGGATGACCCCCTGGGAAGTCTTCGTGTTGCAGCCCTCTTTTTTGTCTAAATTCGGTCGCGTATTTTGTAATATATATTTTTTTTGCGAAAACGACATTCGGATTGAAACGTCGTTAAGACGGGTGACGGGGGCTATTAGGATGGGAGTGACGAGCGGCATCATGCGTCGGTGCGGGGAGGCTATGTCGGTGGGGGGCAGGCTAGGGCGTTGGAGAAAGGAGGTGTTTAATAGAATTTAGAGTGGTAGGAAAGACGGATGCGATCATACCAGCACTAATGCACCGGATCCCATCAAAACTCCGAAGTGAAGCGCGCTTGGGCGAGAGTAGTGCTAGGATGGGTAACCCCCTGGGGAGTCCTCGTGTTGCATCCCTCTTTTTTGTCGAAATTCGGTCCCGTATTTTTTATTACACATATTTTTTTGCAGAAACGACATTCGGATAAAGACGTCGTTAAGACAGGTGACGGGGGAGATTAGGATGGGCGTGACGGGCGGCATCATGCGTCGGTGCGTGGAGGCTATGTCTGTGGGGGGCAGGCTAGGGCGTTGGAGAGAAGAGGTGTTTAATAGAATTTAGAGAGGTAGGAAAGAAGGATGCGATCATACCAGTACTAACGCATCGGATCCCATCAGAACTCCAAAGTTAAACGTGCTTGGGCGAGAGTAGTACTAGGATGGGTGACCCCCTGGGAAGTCCTCATGTTGCATCCCTCTTTCTTGTCGAAATTCCGTCGCTTATTTTTTAATAAATATTTTTTTTTGCGGAAACGACATTCGGATTGAGACGTCGTTAAGACGGGTGACGGGGGCGATTAGGATGGGAGTGACGGGCGGCATCATGCGTCGGTGAGGGGAGGCTATGTCGGTGGGGGCAAGCTAGGGCGTTGGAGAAAGGAGGTGTTTAATAGAATTTAGAGTGGTAAGAGAGATGGAAGCGAACATACCAGCACTAACGCACCGGATCCCATCAGAACTCCGAAGTTAAGCGTGCTTGGGGGAGAGTAGTACTAGGATGGGTGAACCCCTGGGAAGTCCTCGTGTTGCATCCCTTTTTTTTGTCTAAATTCGGTCGCATTTTTTTTAATATATATATTTTTTGCGGAAACGACATTCGGATTGAGACGTCGTTAAGACGAGTGACGGGGGCGATTAGGATGGGTGTGACGGGCGGCATCATGCGTCGGTGAGGGGAGGCTATGTCAGCGGGGGCAGGCTAGGGCGTTAGAGAAAGGAGGTGTTTAATAGAATTTAGAGTGGTAGGAAAGACGGATGCGATCATACCAGCACTAACGCACCGAATCCCATAAGAATTTCGAAGTTAAGCGCGATTGGGTGAGAGTAGTGCTAGGATGGGTGACCCCCTGGGAAGTTCTCGGGTTGCATCCCTTTTTTTTGTCGAAATTCGGTCGCGTATTTTTTATTACATATATTTTTTTTCAGAAACGACATTCGGATTGAGACGTCGTTAAGACGGGTGACGGGGGAGATTAGGATGGACGTGACCGGCGGCATCATGCGTCGGTGCGTGGAGGCTATGTCGGTGGGGGGCAGTCTAGGGCGTTGGAGAAAGGAGGTGTTTAATAGAATTTAGAGAGGTAGGAAAGATGGATGCGATCATACCAGTACTAACGCACCGGATCCCATCAGAACTTTGAAGTTAAGCGCGCTTGGGCGAGAGTAGTACTTGGATGGGTGACCCCCTGGGTAGTCCTCGTGTTGCATCCCTTTTTTTTGTCGAAATTCGGTCGCGTATTTTTTAAAATAGATATTTTTTTGCGGAAACGACATTCGGTTTGAAACGTCGTTAGGACGGGTGACGGGGGCAAATAGGATGGGCGTGACGGGCGGCATCATGCGTCCGTGCGGGGAGACTCTGCCGGTAGTGGGCAGGCTAGGGCGTTGGAGAAAGGAGGTGTTAAATAGAATTTAGAGTGGTAGGAGAGATGGATGCGATCATACCAGCACCTGAGCACAAGATCCCTTCAGAACTCTAAAGTTAAGCGGGCTTGGGTGAGAGTAGTACTAGGATGGGTGACCCCCTGGGAAGTCCTTGTGTTGCAGCCCTCTTTTTTGTCTAAATTCGGTCTCGTATTTTTTAATATATATATTTTTTTACGGAAACGACAATCGGATTGAGACGTCGTTATGACGGGTGACGGGGGCTATTAGGATGGGAGTGACAGGCGGCATCATGCGTCGGTGCGGGGAGGCTATGTCGGTGGGGGGCAGGCTAGGGCGTTGGAGAAAGGAGGTGTTTAATAGAATTTAGAGTGGTAGGAAAGATGGATACGATCATACCAGCACTAACGCACCGGATCCCTTCGGAACTCTGAAGTTAAGCGTGCTTGGGCGTGAGTGGTATTAGGATGGGTGACCCCCTGGGAAGTCCTCGTGTT
Source organism: Solanum appendiculatum (assembly GCA_018342035.1). Classification (NCBI taxonomy): domain Eukaryota; kingdom Viridiplantae; phylum Streptophyta; class Magnoliopsida; order Solanales; family Solanaceae; genus Solanum; species Solanum appendiculatum. The sequence continues at coordinate 26,140 of JAGDQO010002510.1, read as the reverse complement.
GCAGCCCTTTTTTGTCTAAATTCGATCGCGTATTTTTTATTATATATATTTTATTGCGAAAACGACATTCGGAATGAAACGTCGTTTAGACGAGTGACGGGGGCTATTAGGATGGGCGTGACGGGCTGCATCATGCGTCGGTGCGTAGAGGCTATGCCGGTGGAGGGCAGGCTAGGGTGTTGGAGATAGGAGGTGTTAAATAGAATTTAGAGTGGTAGGAGAGATGGATGCGATCATACCAGCACTAACGCACCGGATCCCATCAGAACTCTATAGTTAAGCGCGCTTGGGCGAGAGTAGTACTAGGATAGGTGACCCCCTGGGAAGTCCTCGTGTTGCATCCCTTTTTTTTGTCGAAATTTGGTCGCGTATTTTTTAATAAATATATTTTTTTGCGGAAACGACATTCGGATTGAGACGTCGTTAAGACGGGTGACGGCGGCGATTAGGTTGGGCGTGACAGGCGGCATCATGCGTCGGTGCGGTTAGGCTATGTCGGTGGGGGGCATGCTAGGGCGTTGGAGAAATAAGGTGTTTAATAGAATTTAGAGAGGTAGGAATGATGGATGCGATCATATCAGCACTAACGCATCGGATCTCATCAGAACTCTAAAGTTAAGCGCGCATGGGCGAGAGTAGTACTAGGATGGGTGACCCCCTGGGAAGTCCTCGTGTTGCATCCCTTTTTTTGGTCGAAATTCGGTCGCGTATTTTTTAATATATATATTTTTTTGCGGAAACGACATTCGGATTGAGACATCGTTAAGACGGGTGAAGGGGGCGATTAGGATGGGAGTGACGGGCGGCATCATGCGTCGGTGAGGGGAGGCTATGTCGGTGGGGGCAGGCTAGGGCGTTGGAGAAAGGAGGTGTTAAATAGAATTTAGAGTGGTAGGAGAGATGGATGCGATCATACCAGCACTAACGCACCGGATCCCATCAGAACTCTGATATTAAGCGTGCTTGGAGGAGAGTAGTACTAGGATGTGTGACCCCCTGGGAAGTCCTCGTGTTGCAACCCTCTTTTTTGTCTAAATTCAGTCGCGTATTTTTTAATATATATTTTTTTTTGCGGAAACGACAATCGGATTGAGACGTCGTTAAGACGGGTGACGGGGGCGATTAGGATGGGAGTGACGGGCGGCATCATGCGTTGGTGCGGGGAGGCAATGTCGGTGGGGGGCAGACTAGGGCATTGGAGAAAGGAGGTGTTTAATAGAATTTAGAGTGGTAGGAAAGACGGATGCGATCATACCAGCACTAACGCACCGGATCCCATCAGAACTCCGAAGTTAAGCTCGCTCGGGCGAGAGCAGTGCTAGGATGGGTGACCCCTAGGAAGTCCTCGTGTGGCATCCCTCTTTTTTGACGAAATTCTGTCTCGTATGTTTTATTACATATATTTTTTTGCAGAAACGACATTCGGATTGAGACGTCGTTAAGACTGGTGACGGGGGAGAATAGGATGGGCGTGACGGGCGGCTTCATGCGTCGGTGCGTGGAGGCTATGTCGGTGGGGGGCAGTCTAGGGCGTTGGAGAAAGAAGGTGTTTAATAAAATTTAGAGAGGTAGGAAAGATGGATGCGATCATACCAGTACTAACGCACCGGATCCCATCAGAATTCTGAAGTTAAGCGCGCTTGGGCGAGAGTAGTACTAGGATGGGTGACCCTCTGGGAAGTCCCCGTGTTACATCCCTTTTTTTTGTCGAAATTCGGTCGCGTATTTTTTAATATAGATATTTTTTTGCGGAAACGACATTCGGATTGAGACGTCGTTAAGTCGGGTGACGGGGGCGATTAGGACGGGAGTGACGGGCGGCATCATGCGTCGGTGCGGGGATGCTATGTCGGTGGGGGGCAGGCTAGGGCGTTGGAGAAAGGAGGTGTTTAATAGAATTTAGAGTGGTAGGAAAGACGGATGCGATCATACCAGCACTAACGCACCGGATCCCATCAGAACTCCGAAGTTAAGCGCGCTTGGGCGATGGTAGTGCTAGGATGGGTGACCCCCTGGGAAGTCCTCGTGTGGCATCCCTCTTTTTTGACGAAATTCGGTCGCGTATGTTTTATTACATATATTCTTTTGCAGAAACGACATTCGGATTGAGACGTCGTTAAGACAGGTGACGGGGGAGATTTGGATGTGCGTGATGGGCGGCATCATGCTTCGGTGCGTGGAGGCTATGTCGGTGGGGGGGCAGTCTAGGGCGTTGGAGAAAGAAAGTGTTTAATAGAATTTAGAGAGGTAGGAAAGATGGATGTGATCATACCAGTACTAACGCACCGGATCCCATCAGAACTCTGAAGTTAAGCGCGCTTGGGCGAGAGTAGTACTAGGATGGGTGACCCCCTGGGAAGTCCTTGTGTTGCATCCCATTTTTTTACCGAAATTCGGTCGCGTATTTTTTAATATAGATATTTTTTGCGGAAACGACATTCGGATTGAGAGGTCGTTAAGACGGGTGACATGGGCGATTAGGATGGGCGTGACGGGCGGCATCATGCGTCTGTGCGGGGAGGCTCTGCCGGTAGGGGTCAGGCTAGGGCGTTGGAGAAAGGAGGTGTTTAATAGAATTTAGAGTGGTAGGAGAGATGGAAGCGATCATACCAGCACTAACGCACCGGATCCCATCAGAACTCCGAAGTTAAGCTTGCTTGGGCGAGAGTAGTACTAGGATGGGTGACCCCCTGGGAAGTCCTAGTGTTGCATTTTTTGTCTAAATTCGGTCGCATATTTTTTAATATATATATTTTTTGCGGGAACGACATTCGGATTGAGACATCCTTAAGACGGGTGACGGGGGCTATTAGGATGGGCGTGACGGGCGGCATCATGCGTTGGTGCGTGGAGGCTATGTCGGTGGGGGGCAGGCTACGACGTTGGAAAAATGAGGTGTTTAATAGAATTTAGAGTGGTAGGAAAGATGGATGCCATCATACTAGCACTAACGCACCGGATCCCATCAGAACTCTGAAGTTAAGCGCGCTTGGCGAGAGTAGTACTAGGATGGGTGACCCCTGGGAAATCCTCGTGTTGCATCCCTTTTTTTGTCGAAATTCGGTCGCGTATTTTCTAATATATATATTTTTTTGCGGAAACGATATTCGGATTGAGACGTCGTTAAGACGGGTGATGGGAGCGATTAGGATGGGCGTGACGGGCGGTATCATGCGTCCGTGCGGGGAGGCTCTGCTGGTAGGGGGCAGGCTAGGGCGTTGGAGAAAGGAGGTGTTAAATAGAATTTAGAGTGGTAGGAGAGATGGAAGCGATCATACCAGCACTAACGCACCGGATCCCATCAGAACACCGAAGTTAAGCGTGCTTGGGCGATAGTAGTACTAGGATGGGTGACTCCGTGGGAAGTCCTCGTGTTGCAGCCCACTTTTTTATCTTAATTCGGTCGCGTATTTTTTAATATATATATTTTTTTGCGGAAACGACAATTGGATTGAGACGTCGGTAAGTCGGGTGACGGGGGCGATTAGGATAGGTGTGACGGGCGGCATCATGCGTCGGTGCGATCAGGCTATGTCGGTGGAAGGCAGGCTAGGCCGTTGGAGAAAGGAGGTGTTCAATAGAATTTAGAGTGGTAGGAAAGATGGATGCGATCATACCAGCACTAATGCACCGGATCCCATCAGAACTCCGAAGTCAAGCTTGCTTGGGCGAGAGTAGTACTAGGATTGGTGACCCCTTGGAAGTCTTCGTGTTGTATCCCTCTTTTTTGTCGAAATTCTGCCGCGTATTTTTTAATATATATATTTTTTTGCGAAAACGACATTCGGATTGAGACGTCGTTAAGACGGGTGACAGGGGCGATTAGGATGGGAGTGACGGGCGGCATCATGCGTCGGTGCGGGGAGGTTATGTCGGTGGGGGGCAGGCTAGGGCGTTGGAGAAAGGAGGTGTTTAATAGAATTTAGAGTGGTAGGAAATATGGATGCGATCATACCAGCAGTAACGTACCGAATCCCTTCAGAACTCCGTAGTTAAGCGTGCTTGGGTATGAGTAGTATTAGGATGGGTGACCCCCTGGGAAGTCCTCGTGTTGCAGCCCTTTCTTTGTCTAAATTCGGTCGCGTATTTTTTAATATATATGTTTTATTGCGGAAACGACATTCGGAATGAAACGTCGTTTAGACGGGTGACGGGGGCGATTATGATGGGCGTGACGGGCTGCATCATGCGTCGGTGCGTAGAGGCTATGCCGGTGGAGGGCAGGCTAGGGCGTTGGAGATAAGAGGTGTTAAATAGAATTTAGAGTGGAAGGAGAGATGGATGCGATCATACCAGCACTAACGCACCGGATCCCATCAGAACTCTGAAGTTAAGCGCGCTTGGGCGAGAGTAGTACTAGGATAGGTGACCCCCTGGGAAGTCCTCGTGTTGCATCCCCTTTTTTTGTCGAAATTTGGTCGCGTATTTTTAAATATATATATTTTTTTTTGAGGAAACGACATTCGGATTGAGACGCCATTAAGACGGGTGATGGGGGCGAGTAGGATGGGCGTGACGGGCGGCATCATGCGTCGGTGCGGGGAGGCTATGTCGGTGGGGGGCAAGCGAGGGCGTTGGAGAAATGAGGTGTTTAATAGAATTTAGAGCGGTAGGAAAAATGGATGCGATCATACCAGCACTAACGCATCGGATCCCATCAGAACTCTAAAGTTAAGCTCGCATGGGCGAGAGTAGTACTAGGATGGGTGACCCCCTGGGAAGTCCTCGTGTTGCATCCCTTTTTTTTGTCGAAATTCGGTCGCGTATTTTTTAATATATTTATTTTTTTGCGGAAACGACATTCGGATTGAGACGTCGTTAGGACAGGTGACGGGGGCAATTAGGATGGGCGTGACGGGCGGCATCATGCGTCCGAGCGGGGAGGCTCTGCCGGTAGGGGCAGGCTAGGGCGTTGGAGAAAGGAGGTGTAGAATAGAATTTAGAGTGGTAGGAAAGATGGATGCGATCATACCAGCACTAACGCATCGGATCCCATCAGAACTACAAAATTAAGCGTGCTTGGGGGAGAGTAGTACTAGGATGTGTGACCCCCCTGGGAAGTCCTCGTGTTGCAGCCCTCTTTTTTGTCTAAATTCGGTCGCGTATTTTTTAATATGTATATTTTTTTACGGAAACGACAATTGGATTGAAACGTCGTTAAGACGGGTGACGGGGGCGATTAGGATGGGAGTGACGGGCGGCATCATGCGTCGGTGCGGGGAGGCTATGTCGATGGGGGGCATGTTAGGGCGTTGGAGAAAGGAGGTGTTTAATAGAATTTAGAGTGGTAGGAAAGACGGATGCGATCATACCAGCACTAACGCACCGGATCCCATCAGAACTCCGAAGTTAAGCGCGCTTGGGCGAGAGTAGTGATAGGATGGGTGACCCCCTGGGAAGTCCTCGTGTTGCATCCCTCTTTTTTGACGAAATTCGGTCGCGTATTTTTAATTACATATATTTTTTTGCAGAAACGACATTCGGATTGAGACGTCGTTAAGACAGGTGACGGGGGAGATTAGGATGGGCGTGACGGGCGGCATCATGCGTCGGTGCGTGGAGGCTATGTCGGTGGGGGGCAGGCTAGGGCGTTGGAGAAAGGAGGTGTTTAATAGAATTTAGAGTGGTAGGAGAGATGGATGCGATCATACCAGCGCTAACGCACTGGATCCCATCAGAACTCTGAAGTTAAGCGCGCTAGGGCGTGTGTAGTACTTGGATGGGTGACCCCCTGGGAAGTCCCTGTGTTGCATCCCTTTTTTTGTCGAAATTCGGTCGCGTACTTTTTAATATAGATACTTTTTTGGGGAAACGACATTCGGATTGAGACGTCGTTAAGACGGGTGACAGGGGCGATTAGGATGGGAGTGACGGGCAGCATCATGCGTCGGTGTGGGGAGGCAATGTCGGTGGGGGGCAGGCTAGGGCGTTGGAGAAAGGAGGTGTTTAATAGAATTTAGAGTGGTAGGAAAGACGGATGCGATCATACCAGCACTAACGCACCGGATCCCATCAGAACTCCGAAGTTAAACGCGCTTAGGCGAGAGTAGTGCTAGGATGGGTGACCCCCTGGGAAGTCCTCGTGTGGCATCCCTCTTTTTTGACGAAATTCGGTCGCGTATGTTTTATTACATATATTTTTTTGCAGAAACGACATTCGGATTGAGACGTCGTTAAGACAAGTGACGGGGGAGAATAGGATGGGCGTGACGGGCGGCATCATGCGTCGGTGCGTGGAGGCTATGTCGGTGGGGCGCAGTCTAGGGCGTTGGAGAAAGAAGGTGTTTAATAGAATTTAGAGAGGTAGGAAAGATAGATGCGATCATACCAGTACTAACGCACCGGATCCCATCAGAACTCTGAAGTTAAGCGTGCTTGGGCGAGAGTAGTACTAGGATGGGTGACCCCTTGGGAAGTCCCCGTGTTGCGTCTCTTTTTTTTATCGAAATTCGGTCGCGTATTTTTTAATATAGATATTTTTTTGCGGAAACGACATTTGGATTGAGACGTCGTTAAGACGGGTGACGGGGGCTATTAGGATGGGAGTGACGGGCGGCATCATGCGTCGGTGAGGGGAGGCTATGTCGGTGGGGGCAGGCTTGGGCGTTGGAGAAAGGAGGTGTTAAATAGAATTTAGAGTGGTAGGAGAGATGGATGCGATCATACCAGCACTAACGCACCGGATCCCATCAGAACTCCGAAATTAAGCGTGCTTGGGGGAGAGTAGTACTAGGATGTGTGACCCCCTGGGAAGTCCTCGTGTTGCAGCCCTCTTTTTTGTCTAAATTCGGTCGCGTATTTTTTAATATATATATTTTTTTGCGGAAACGACAATCGAATTGAGACGTCGTTAAGACGGGTGACAGGGGCGATTAGGATGGGAGTGACGGGCCGCATCATGCGTCGGTGCGGGGTGGCTATGTCGGTGGGGGGCAGGCTAGGGCGTTGGAGAAAGGAGGTGTTTAATAGAATTTAGAGTGGTAGGAAAGACAGATGCGATCATACCAGCACTACCGCACCGGATCCCATCAGAACTCCGAAGTTAAGCGCGCTTGGGCGAGAGTAGTGCTAGGATGGGTGACCCCCTGGGAAGTCCTTGTGTGGCATCCCTCTTTTTTGACGAAATTCGGTCGCGTATGTTTTATTACATATATTTTTTTGCAGAAACGACATTCGGATTGAGACGTCGTTAAGACAGGTGACGGGGGAGATTAGGATGGGCGTGACGGGCGGCATCATGCGTCGGTGCGTGGAGGCTATGTCGGTGGGGGGCAGGCTAGGGCATTGGAGAAAGTAGGTGTTTAATAGAATTTAGAGTGGTAGGAAAGATGGATGCTATCATACCAGCACTAACGCACCGGATCCCATCAGAACTCTAAAGTTAAGCGTGCTTGGGCGAGAGTAGTACTAGGATGATTGACCCCCTGGGAATTCCTCGTGTTGCATCCCTCTTTTTTGTCGAAATTCAGATGAATCATGAAATGATGGATTATTGTAAAAAGGAAATTGATAATTTATTAAAAAATAAAATTATTAAGTTTTCTAAATCTCCTTGGAGTTGCTCTGCTTTCTATGTAAACAATAGTGCTGAAAAAGAAAGAGGAGCACCTAGACTTGTTATTAATTATAAACCTCTTAATTCTGTTTTAAAATGGATCAGGTACCCGATAACTAACAAAAGAGATTTGCTAAAAAGAACTTATAAGGCTAATGTCTATAGTACGAACTTCAGGGGTAAAAGGTCTATTAGGCCTTAGTTGAATCAATTTAGTTGGATTTGGAGGAGGTGGTGCAGGCAATTTAGGATAGTCTGCCAACAGGGTATATCTATGATCAAAAACCGGTCTTTGTGGGGTTTTTGCCGGTGTCAAGGGTGGTAAGACGAATGGTTTCGCCATTTGTTTTCCTTCTTTCGAAGGGGTGTTAGGCTTGAAATGCCTCATTTTTTCCTTGTAAAAATTCTCTTGTTAGAAAATCAGGTAAAGAGTTATTTTCTCCTTTTATGAAATCAATTTGAAAATCAAAGCTAGATAGAAGAGCTTGCCATCTAGCAAATATTTGTTTTCACACCAAATTTTTTACATCCTTTTGTAAGATTTCTTTAGCAGATTTACAATCAACTCTTAATAAAAATTCTTTGTTGATTAAGTCATCTTGAAACTTTGTGATACATAGCACTATAGACAAGATTTCCTTTTTAACCGTAGAATAATTTCTTTGAGCAGAATTCCAAATTCCTGAAGTAAAACGAACTAATTGTTCAGGAGATTCTAGAGATCTTCTTTGTTTTAAGATACCTCCATAACCTAAATCAGAAGCATCAGTCTCAGCTATCATGAAATCATTGGGATTGGGAATACCTAAACAAGGGAGACTTTGGACTAATTTCTTGACTGTTATAACAGCTTGAGTCTGATCAGTTCCCCAAGGGACTGGATTCTTCTTGAGCCTTTTATATAAAGGTTCACAGACTTGTCTAACTTTAGGAATAAAATCAGCAACATAATTTAAACTACCCAAAAACCTTTGTAATTGGGTTTTGTCAGTAATTTCATTAGGAAATTTTGAAGAGAACTCAATGGCTCTACAGATAGGTTTATAACTACCTTGATAAAGATCATGACCTAAAAACCTTATTGAGGTTTGAAAGAGTTTTATCTTTTTGGCACTAACTACCAAACCATTACATTTAACAATCTTGAAGAAAGTATTAAGATGCTTAAAATGCGAATCAATATCATCAGAGAAGATAAGCACATCATCAATGTATACAATAGACATATAACTATAATCATTAAAAATGCTATTCATAATATTCTAAAATTCAGACGGAGCATTCTTAAGACCAAAGGGCATGACATTCCATTCATATTGTCCAAATGGGACATTGAAAGCAGTTTTATACTTATCTTTATCAGCGATTTGAATCTGCCAAAAACCTGATTTCATATCAAACTTACTATAGACATTAGCCTTATAAGTTCTTTTTAGCAAATCTCTTTTGTTAGGTATCGGGTACCTAGTCCATTTTAAAACAGAATTAAGAGGTTTATAATTAATAACAAGTCTAGGTGCTCCTCTTTCTTTTTCAGCACTATTGTTTACATAGAAAGCAGAGCAACTCCAAGGAGATTTAGAAAACTTAATAATTTTATTTTTTAATAAATTATCAATTTCCTTTTTACAATAATTCATCATTTCATGATTCATTTGAATAGGTCTAGCCTTGGTAGTAATAGATTGTTCATTAAATCCCTCAATATAGGGTAATTCAACAATATGTCTTTTCCTTTCCCAAAAAGCATTAGGAAAATCAGAGCAAATTTCATCTTCAAATTTTTTGTGAAGATTGGATATCTTAGCAACCATCTCCGGGGTTTTTAAAATTTGCTCAATTTTTTGATTTTAATTTCTTCTTTGAGAAAATTAACATGCTGAGATAAAGAGTTTATTCTAAAAACCATTTTCTCTCTGATAAAATTACTTTCATCTTGGGAAAGAGTTTTAACAAAAGGAAAATGTAATTCTTTTCCCAGAATGGAAGTAGTAATACCATTAAGATTAGTGATAAAAGGTTTTATCTGAGTGATAAAATGTATTCCAAGAATAATATCTTCATTAATATCCTCAGTAATAATGAAGTCATTAGTTAAACAAATATTATTATTGCAAATATGAGCTTTAGAAAGCTTATAATTAATTTTGAACAACTCACCAGTAGTAGAATATAATTTAGAAATACTTTTTTCTAAATACTTAGTAGGAACAATACCTTTAACAATGCAATTTCTATCTGCACCACTGTCAAGTAAAGCAATTCTATTAATAACAAAATCTTTGTTTATAACAATTTTAACAGGAATATGATGGCTCTGTGGCCGGATAGAAGAGATTATAGTGATAGCTGGACTGGAAGTAGTCACAATATCAGAAGTAGGTTCTGTAGAAAGATCAATATTGAAGGGAGGATAATCTAAGTTATCCTTTTCAGGGGTTTCTTCAGTTTCTTCATCGAGGTTTTATTTGGCAATCTCTTTGAGGATTTTATCTGCAATGACATCAGTTTCTACTTTCCCAAGTCTAAATTTAATGTCTTTGATTTCCTCTTTAAGAGTTTTGACTTCATGATGAAGATCAGAAATGGTAGGTTCGGCATTTCTTTCGAACCTATTCATGATTTGCTTCATGCTGAAAGGTTCAACCATAGTACGAGCTTTGGGATTTTCCTTTTGGTTGAGAATAAGATTCTTGAGTTCTATAAGATATTTTTTTCTAGCTTCTTCATTATCAATATGTTCAATAATGTCGAAGAGAGCTTCTTTAGAATCATTACTAAGGACTCTGATTTGAGGAATAACTTCACAAACACAGAAAGCTTCTGTGCAGTTGCAGTTTTTTCCAGATTGGCTTGAATCTGAATCATAATCGACGCTGATATTTTCTTCGTCGCTATATTCAGCAGAATCATTTGAAGAATCGGATAAAGGTTCTTCAAGAATAGAAAAAAGCTTTTCTTTGGTTGCCTCGTCTATTTCAAGACTGTTGATCTTCTTCTGTTTACCAGACCTGCATTCACTATCTCTATGGCCAGATTTTCCACAAGTCCAACATACATCCTCTTTGGATTTCTTAAATCCTTTATGCTTTTTCCTCCTTTTGGAAGATTTTTTGTAATCCTTTTCAGTAGTTCTTCTAGACTTACTACGATGAGTTTTCTTATTTTCCTTGTTCTCCTTCCAGATTTTTCTTGAAGGAGGTGTTAGAGAAACAAACCCGAAGTCTTGACAGAAACTTCCTAATTCTCTTCTTGACGAAGACTTTTCCTTTTTAAGTTGATGCTTCAACTTAATATCTGTACAAAGTTCTAATCCAACAGTGTTTATAACACTAATAAGATCTCCATAAGTCATTTGGTCGTAGGGAATTTTCCCATCATTCCTATCTTGAATTTTGGTTCTTACCTTATCGGCAAAAAGAGGGGGAAGTCCACTAACAAATCTTTCTTTCCAAAAGTCGAGATTACAATCAGGTCTGATCATTACCTTTTGCATAAAATTATATTTATACCAGGTAAAATCGTCCAAAGAGGGACAACTAATATTGTTGAGGATTTGGAGACTCCTGTCTTGAAACAACTTAGGTTCTCCTATAAAATGCTTTGCTATATGGTAGAGAAGAGTAGCACAAGCATCTTCCTTAAATACTTCAGTTGGAACTTCGTTAGTTCCTTCCATTTTAATAACAATCTCAGAAGCATGAGTACCATAAATGACTCTCTTAGTTTCTTCTGAAACATAATTATCCCACCAATGTTTTATCATTCCAGTGAATCCTGCAACGATCATAGAAGCAGCTTCTCTGTCAGAAGAATTTCTTATTTTGTAAGCTGTGATAGCTATCCCCATTTCGTGGAGTTTATTATAGATCTGATGTTCTGCTAGACCATCAATATTCCATTCAGTAATACTGCTTCCCTCATGAGAGGAAGTGGAGAGAAAAGCGTTTTCCTCATATTGAAGGTCTGGGAAAGAAGGTCTTTTATGATAGTTTTTCCGGTTATGATATCTATCATTGGAGAGTTTTTGGACAAGATTATCTTTGTCACTAATGGTAGCAACTTTCTTACCACTCTTATCAGATATTGAGAAGTTGGCAAGTTTTTCATTGATCTTATCCAGAATATTGTCTGAAATATCAAAGGTATTTTTGAGCTTGGGGTAATTTTCTCTGGAAAATTCATTGATTTTGAATATGGGATTCTGGTCAATTTTCTGACTTTTGTTTGAAGTGGATAAAGGGATAGGTTTTCCAGAAAAAGAGCCCTTTTCTTTGGAATCTTCAATTTGTCTAGAAACAACATGAAGAATTTGGTTAGTATAGTTATTTTGCTCTATAATCTTATTAAGATCAAGAGTAGTGGGTAAAGAAGTAGGTTTTTCTGTGGAAAGGATTTTAAAAGGCGAAGCTTTTATAATGGTTCCAGAAATAGGGATATTTATTCCTTCAAGAGGAGGAGTAACATCTTCAATGACTTTGTTTGAAGTAGTATACCATTTATTGATAATCACTTTAAGAGAATCCTTTTGATTCTCAATTTTACCAGTCATTTCAAACCACTTAAAGAAGTCTATTTCACAACCAATTCTTTTCATATCTTTCATCCATGAATTAGCAAATTTCTCTTTTTCTTGAAGAGAATAAGAAGCGACATACCAACTTCTGTTGATTTGGTTATTAGGATGATTCCAAGATTCTTACAAAATCTGAGGATTTGGATTAAATTCTTTCTCAGATTTAATCATTTTTAAAAACCCTGGTATCGAATCCTTTTGATTTGAAGGAGGTTCCATATCACTAGCTGTAGGACTAGTAGGAATTTCTTGATAGTAAACCTTGGGAATATTTCCAGAGAAATCTACTCCCGTGACTCTTCCCTTGTCATTGTTTCTGCAGAGAAGCTTGTCTTCATCCTCATCATCCTCCGGGTTTTTTGAAGAAGATGGTGGGTGAGGAGCAGTCCTAGAAGGAGCAGATGGCGAATGAGGAGCCATCCTTGAAGGGACAGACGAACAAGACGCTCTTCTAGAAGCAGTTCTAGATAAGGAATTCTCAAGGAATTTTAGATCTATAGAACCATCAGGGTATTGAATTACTCTTTCAATGCGAGATCTCTCTGAGTGAGAGGAAAAAGGTTGAGTGATTGCATCAAAATGCCATTCATCGTTAGAAAGAATGTCATTCCAATTGATAAGACGCGGAACGAATATAGAACTATGCTCATGATTGGCCTCCATGAGCATGGTTACACCCTTTTGGCTCTCAATTCGAGCCTTTGGTGCAAGAGTAGTAGACATAAGCCGATAATATACTCTATAGATAATCGCTATCTCCCGAGTATTGGCTTTGCATATTATTATATTATTATTGTTTAATCATGCTTGAATTATCTATTTACATTTAATATATTTTTGTCTGTAAGTCCTTAAGACAGTATTTTTATTATCATGGATAATAATCAACATATTTTAAACAGTATTAATTTATCCTCACAAGCAACCAAGATTGCTAAACTTGAAAATGATCTTCAAAATTGGAATATTCCTGAAGAACCTTTTAAAGCTATTTATCATTTAGGTAAATTTAATTTATTTGTTAATCATAATATTAAAACTTGTGAATCAACTGTTGCTATTAATAATTCTCTTGAAATTATTCTCTTTTTAAATGCTAACGATATTAATCGTTATAAAAATAAATTCAATTATTTGCATATTGGTTTAGTGCAAGTTGCGGTTAAGCCCCTGTTCAGGAAAGGCTTAGACATTCCCATTTGTGTTCTCCTTAGAGATGATAGATTTCTGAATTTTGATGATTCTCTGTTAGGAGTTCTTCAAAGTAATCTTGCCGATGGCCCGGTTTATTTTAATTGTTATCCAAATTTTTCAATAGACATTAATGATCCTAATGTCATGGATTCTCTGACATTGAATGTCAAAACTAAAAATGAGCAATATTTGAGGATAGTGCTCCAGACTTTGAGAGATCATTGACTTTCTGCCAAGTCCTCAAAGTGCGAGTTCTGGCTTGAGTCTTTAGCATTCTTGGGGCACGTGGTGTCCAAGGATGTCATTATGGTGGATCCAACAAAATTTGAGGTTATCCGAGATTGGGCTAGGCCCACTTTTGTGACTGAGGTTCAGAGTTTCATCAGTTTGGCAGGGTACTATAGACGTTTTATTGAGGGTTTCTCTACTATAGCAGTGCCTTTGACTCGGTTGACTCGCCAGGATGTTCCCTTTGTGTGGTCGAAGGAGTGTGAGAGGAGCTTTTCGAGGCTTAAGGAGTTTCTTACCACCGCTCCTATATTGACTATTCCAGTTGAGGGTGAGGGCTTCACGGCTTATTGTGACTCATCCAGCATTGGTTTGGGTTGTTTTCTGATGCAGCAGGGCTGGGTTATTACTTATGCGTCGAGGTAGCTTAAGCTGCATGAGCGCAACTATCCCACTCTTGATCTGTAGTTAGCAGCTATAGTTTTCACGCTTAAGATCTGGAAGCATTGCCTATATGAAGTTCATTGTGAGATCTACATCGATCACGGGAGCCTTTAGTACATTATGACCCAAACCAAGATCTACTGGATTGAGCTCCTGAAGGACTATGATCTCTCTATTCTCTACCATTCGGGCAAGGCGAATGTAGTAGCGGATGCCTTGAGCTGGAAGGCAGTGAGTATGGGTAGCCTAGCCTTCTTTTCAGTTTTGGAGCGACCTTTGGCTTTGGACATCTAGTCCTTAGCCAACCAGATGATCAGGCTAGATATTTCAGATTCTAGTCAGGTGTTAGCCTATGTGGGAGCTCAGTCTTCTCTGTTGGAGAAGATCTATAGTCATCAGTTTGAGGATGAGTCTTTGGTGGCACTCAAAGATAGAGTTTTGGCGGGTGATGTCGGGCAGGCTACCTTAGATTCAGATGGGGCTTTGAGATTTGCTGACTGGATTTATGTTCTGAGAGTTGGGGACTTGATACAGCGAATCCTTAGCGAGGCCCATGATTCCAGATATTCCATCCATCCGGGCACCGCTAGGATATATCGTGATCTGAGGCATCACTACTGGTGGAGCGGTATGAGGAGGGACATCTCTGATTATGTGTACCGTTGCTTTTGTTGTCAGCAGGTGAAGGCCGAGCATTTGAGGCTTGGTGGGGAGTTGAAGAGATTACCCATTCCTGAGTGGAAGTGGGAGCGCATCACCATGGATTTCATTGTGGGCTTGCCTCGGACTCCTAGAGGTGTTGACAGCATCTGGGTCATCATGGATCGATTGACCAAGTCAGCATACTTCATTTCAGTTCATATATCCTTCAGTGCTGAGAGGTTAGCTCGTATCTACATTCGAGAGGTGGTCCGTCTTCATGGGATGCCTATTTCTATCATTTCAGACCGGGGTTCACAGTTCACCTCCAGCTTCTGGAGGGAATTTCAGGAGGAGTTGGGCACCCATGTCGATCTTAGCACAACTTTTCACCCACATACTGATGGCTAGTCAGAGCGCACTATTCAGGTTCTTGAGGATATGTTGCGGGCTTATGTGTTGGACTTTGGAGGTCAGTGGGACAAGTTCTTGTCTTTGGCAGAATTTGCGTACAACAACAGCTACCATTCTAGCATCCAGATGGCCCCGTTTGAGGCTTTATATGGTAGGCATTGTCGCACTCTAGTTGGTTGGTTTGAGTCTACAGAACCTAGGCCGGGGGGTACAAATCTGTTTCAGGAGACCTTAGAGCATGTGAGGATGATTCAGGATCTGCTCAAGATGGCCCAGAGTAGAAAACAGAGTTACGCGAATCGCAGGCGATGGCCGTTGAGATTTGCCGTTGGTGATAGAGTATTGCTCCGAGTATCTCCCATGAAGGGTGTGATGAGATTTGGGAGGCGGGGCAAGCTCAGCCCAAGGTATATTGGGCTTTTTGAGATTTTTAGGGCAGTAGGTGATGTGGCCTATGAGTTGGCTTTACCTCTAGCATTCTCAGCTATTCATCCAGTTTTCCATGTTTCGATGCTGCGTCGGTATGTTCCAGATGAGTCTCATGTGCTCCAGTATAATGCTGTTGAGTTGGATGATCGCATGACCTATGTTGAAGAGCCAATTGCTATTTTGGCCAGAGATGTGAGGCAGCTGAGGTCGAGAGCTATTCCTGAGGCAGCTGAGGGCTTCACGGCTTATTGTGACTCATCCAGCATTGGTTTGGGTTGTTTTCTGATGCAGCAGGGCTGGGTTATTACTTATGCGTCGAGGTAGCTTAAGCTGCATGAGCGCAACTATCCCACTCTTGATCTGTAGTTAGCAGCTATAGTTTTCACGCTTAAGATCTGGAAGCATTGCCTATATGAAGTTCATTGTGAGATCTACATCGATCACGGGAGCCTTTAGTACATTATGACCCAAACCAAGATCTACTGGATTGAGCTCCTGAAGGACTATGATCTCTCTATTCTCTACCATTCGGGCAAGGCGAATGTAGTAGCGGATGCCTTGAGCTGGAAGGCAGTGAGTATGGGTAGCCTAGCCTTCTTTTCAGTTTTGGAGCGACCTTTGGCTTTGGACATCTAGTCCTTAGCCAACCAGATGATCAGGCTAGATATTTCAGATTCTAGTCAGGTGTTAGCCTATGTGGGAGCTCAGTCTTCTCTGTTGGAGAAGATCTATAGTCATCAGTTTGAGGATGAGTCTTTGGTGGCACTCAAAGATAGAGTTTTGGCGGGTGATGTCGGGCAGGCTACCTTAGATTCAGATGGGGCTTTGAGATTTGCTGACTGGATTTATGTTCTGAGAGTTGGGGACTTGATACAGCGAATCCTTAGCGAGGCCCATGATTCCAGATATTCCATCCATCCGGGCACCGCTAGGATATATCGTGATCTGAGGCATCACTACTGGTGGAGCGGTATGAGGAGGGACATCTCTGATTATGTGTACCGTTGCTTTTGTTGTCAGCAGGTGAAGGCCGAGCATTTGAGGCTTGGTGGGGAGTTGAAGAGATTACCCATTCCTGAGTGGAAGTGGGAGCGCATCACCATGGATTTCATTGTGGGCTTGCCTCGGACTCCTAGAGGTGTTGACAGCATCTGGGTCATCATGGATCGATTGACCAAGTCAGCATACTTCATTTCAGTTCATATATCCTTCAGTGCTGAGAGGTTAGCTCGTATCTACATTCGAGAGGTGGTCCGTCTTCATGGGATGCCTATTTCTATCATTTCAGACCGGGGTTCACAGTTCACCTCCAGCTTCTGGAGGGAATTTCAGGAGGAGTTGGGCACCCATGTCGATCTTAGCACAACTTTTCACCCACATACTGATGGCTAGTCAGAGCGCACTATTCAGGTTCTTGAGGATATGTTGCGGGCTTATGTGTTGGACTTTGGAGGTCAGTGGGACAAGTTCTTGTCTTTGGCAGAATTTGCGTACAACAACAGCTACCATTCTAGCATCCAGATGGCCCCGTTTGAGGCTTTATATGGTAGGCATTGTCGCACTCTAGTTGGTTGGTTTGAGTCTACAGAACCTAGGCCGGGGGGTACAAATCTGTTTCAGGAGACCTTAGAGCATGTGAGGATGATTCAGGATCTGCTCAAGATGGCCCAGAGTAGAAAACAGAGTTACGCGAATCGCAGGCGATGGCCGTTGAGATTTGCCGTTGGTGATAGAGTATTGCTCCGAGTATCTCCCATGAAGGGTGTGATGAGATTTGGGAGGCGGGGCAAGCTCAGCCCAAGGTATATTGGGTTTTTGAGATTTTTAGGGCAGTAGGTGATGTGGCCTATGAGTTGGCTTTACCTCTAGCATTCTCAGCTATTCATCCAGTTTTCCATGTTTCGATGCTGCGTCGGTATGTTCCAGATGAGTCTCATGTGCTCCAGTATAATGCTGTTGAGTTGGATGATCGCATGACCTATGTTGAAGAGCCAATTGCTATTTTGGCCAGAGATGTGAGGCAGCTGAGGTCGAGAGCTATTCCTGAGGCAGCTGAGGGCTTCACGGCTTATTGTGACTCATCCAGCATTGGTTTGGGTTGTTTTCTGATGCAGCAGGGCTGGGTTATTACTTATGCGTCGAGGTAGCTTAAGCTGCATGAGCGCAACTATCCCACTCTTGATCTGTAGTTAGCAGCTATAGTTTTCACGCTTAAGATCTGGAAGCATTGCCTATATGAAGTTCATTGTGAGATCTACATCGATCACGGGAGCCTTTAGTACATTATGACCCAAACCAAGATCTACTGGATTGAGCTCCTGAAGGACTATGATCTCTCTATTCTCTACCATTCGGGCAAGGCGAATGTAGTAGCGGATGCCTTGAGCTGGAAGGCAGTGAGTATGGGTAGCCTAGCCTTCTTTTCAGTTTTGGAGCGACCTTTGGCTTTGGACATCTAGTCCTTAGCCAACCAGATGATCAGGCTAGATATTTCAGATTCTAGTCAGGTGTTAGCCTATGTGGGAGCTCAGTCTTCTCTGTTGGAGAAGATCTATAGTCATCAGTTTGAGGATGAGTCTTTGGTGGCACTCAAAGATAGAGTTTTGGCGGGTGATGTCGGGCAGGCTACCTTAGATTCAGATGGGGCTTTGAGATTTGCTGACTGGATTTATGTTCTGAGAGTTGGGGACTTGATACAGCGAATCCTTAGCGAGGCCCATGATTCCAGATATTCCATCCATCCGGGCACCGCTAGGATATATCGTGATCTGAGGCATCACTACTGGTGGAGCGGTATGAGGAGGGACATCTCTGATTATGTGTACCGTTGCTTTTGTTGTCAGCAGGTGAAGGCCGAGCATTTGAGGCTTGGTGGGGAGTTGAAGAGATTACCCATTCCTGAGTGGAAGTGGGAGCGCATCACCATGGATTTCATTGTGGGCTTGCCTCGGACTCCTAGAGGTGTTGACAGCATCTGGGTCATCATGGATCGATTGACCAAGTCAGCATACTTCATTTCAGTTCATATATCCTTCAGTGCTGAGAGGTTAGCTCGTATCTACATTCGAGAGGTGGTCCGTCTTCATGGGATGCCTATTTCTATCATTTCAGACCGGGGTTCACAGTTCACCTCCAGCTTCTGGAGGGAATTTCAGGAGGAGTTGGGCACCCATGTCGATCTTAGCACAACTTTTCACCCACATACTGATGGCTAGTCAGAGCGCACTATTCAGGTTCTTGAGGATATGTTGCGGGCTTATGTGTTGGACTTTGGAGGTCAGTGGGACAAGTTCTTGTCTTTGGCAGAATTTGCGTACAACAACAGCTACCATTCTAGCATCCAGATGGCCCCGTTTGAGGCTTTATATGGTAGGCATTGTCGCACTCTAGTTGGTTGGTTTGAGTCTACAGAACCTAGGCCGGGGGGTACAAATCTGTTTCAGGAGACCTTAGAGCATGTGAGGATGATTCAGGATCTGCTCAAGATGGCCCAGAGTAGAAAACAGAGTTACGCGAATCGCAGGCGATGGCCGTTGAGATTTGCCGTTGGTGATAGAGTATTGCTCCGAGTATCTCCCATGAAGGGTGTGATGAGATTTGGGAGGCGGGGCAAGCTCAGCCCAAGGTATATTGGGCTTTTTGAGATTTTTAGGGCAGTAGGTGATGTGGCCTATGAGTTGGCTTTACCTCTAGCATTCTCAGCTATTCATCCAGTTTTCCATGTTTCGATGCTGCGTCGGTATGTTCCAGATGAGTCTCATGTGCTCCAGTATAATGCTGTTGAGTTGGATGATCGCATGACCTATGTTGAAGAGCCAATTGCTATTTTGGCCAGAGATGTGAGGCAGCTGAGGTCGAGAGCTATTCCTGTAGTTAAGGTCCCCTAGAGGCATCGTCCAGTTGAGGAAGCTACCTGGGAGACCGAGCGGGAGATGCAGGAGCAACACCCCATCTTATTTGAGCCCTCAAGTACTTCTTGACTCTTACTTTCGCGGATGAAAGTTCTTTAAGTAGTGGATGTTATAATGACCCTTCAGGTCATTTGTATGTATGTGCCTCTTTTCTATCGTTTAGAGCGTTCCTATAGCGATCCCAAGTCATTTCTGATTTGCTGGCACTGTAGGTTCTGTTGCCTGGTCGTTCGTTTGGGTGTTGCGCCTGTTTTCCTATTTTGGAGCTCTTGGACTTTGAAAAGTTGATTTTGGTCATAACCTGAGGTAAACGATCTCAGATGGGAATTCTGACAGTTCCATCAGCTCCAGAGTGGCCAAATTAGGCTAGAAGCATGGTTGGCCTGAGTCTCGGGGCTTCCGGTGTGACTTTGGGGCTATTTAGCTCTTTAGCCTTTGAAATTTAGCTTGAAGTTGACTTTGGTCAACATTCTTGGTAAACGCACTCGGATGAGAATTTCGTTAGCGCAGTTAGTTCCAGAATGTCGAGTTTGGTCTTGAATGACCCTTCGAACGCTTCCGAGGGGCTTCTGATCCAATTTCGAGGCCCTTCGTTAAAGTTGGCAAAATTGGCACTTAGGAAGTGAGACCCACTTTTTATCGAAACAATCTCATATGGAAATTTCAACTGCGCCATTGAATCCGTAACGTCGAATTTGATGGGGTAGAATATCTCGTTTGTGTGCACGGGGTTTCGAACGAATCCCGAGCACCCCGACAGAGTTTTGGGAATGCGCAAAAGTCGGCTGGTGCACTGCTGAAGTTGCAGACACATTCCTTCTCTGCGTTCGCGGAAGTTGCCCCGCGTTCGCAGAGGTGTGAGTGGGTCTACTCCGCGTTCGAGGGCCAGGGGCCGCGTTTGCGGAGGTTTGCGCAATGGTCTCCTCGTTCGTGTGGGATGCTCCGCGTTCGTGGAGGCTCGGGAGCTTTCCCTCCGCATTCGCGGAGTTTTGTGACCTCCTACTCCGCGTTCGCCGGCTCCCGAGCACGTTCGCGAAGGTCTTGTTGCCTGGCAATTTTATATAAGTGGAGGTTGGGTTTCATTGTTGTAGCACGTTCAAAATTTCATATCTTTCTCTATTCTTATCGATTTTAAGTGATTCCAAGTCCTATGGTTTCGGAAGTTCATTGGCCTCGTGGGTATTTTAGCTGATTGTGTTGGGTGGGCTCCGTTTCTCATGAATTTGAGGTGAAATATGCTATCCTAAGCTTAGTTTGTAAAGTTTTGCATCTTTGGTTTCTTTCTGTTGTTGGCTGTTTCGAACCCCGAATCGTGTTCTGTTTTGGAACATAGGTTCGGGGGAGGATTTAGGACCCTTTCACATAGTCAATTCTGGGATTTTCAGAGAGAGTCCCACATTTTTCAATTTTTGACTCAAAAATTGGTTTGTCTCCGATTTTGATGGTTTTATTGTCTAAACGACCATGCTGACGCTGTGATTCTATTTTTTGTAGTGTGGTAGATGTGCGAGGCCGTTTAGAAGGGAAAAGCTTTGGCAGAGTGATTTGGAGCGCACGTGGTCGGCCTTCTGGTAGGTTACGACTTCCTTTCCTTTAGATTGAGCTTGAATGTGTGAATACTTGCTGATTTGTGTGAATCTAGGCTGGGGAAGCTAGTATTTCTGCTCTTCTTCTCAGAATTCTTGCTCTAGAGTTGATTTTCGGGCTGTTTGGGGTTAGTTCCAAGTTATAGGCGGGGTTGATGATCTTTGGGTGTTGCTGATTCAGTTGTGGACTATCAGTTGGGATATTTATTTGTTGTTGCGTGCGTAGAATCTGGTCGACTGTCTAATTATGTTGAGTTATATCTTTGGCCTTAGATTAGATTAGGTTAGAGTTGACTTAGACCCATGTACCTGTTGACTTTGGTATGTATCCGACATCAATTCGGATGGACTAGGTTCTTGTAGACTGGACTAGAAGACTTGGGTCCGATAGTTGAGGCTAGTTGTAGTTTCGTATTGTTTGTGATCCTTCTGTCTTCTCTCCCCTTTCTGTGGTACCGACGCGCTATCGGAGGCGTAGCTTCTTTCTGGCTAGGATGTTCGAGGCCGGTTCTGTGTTGAGGATTATTGGTAATGGACGTTGATCCACAGTAGTTTAGTATGGATTCGTGTGTTGTGACGTGATTGGGAGTGGACGCCGATCCACGTTATCTTGCAATTTTAGATCCTCTACGGAGTTGATATGACCCGCACACTCTGTCTGGCTTGGGACAGGGCCCTCAGGGAGTGATAGCTGACTCACTTGGCTGGCATTGGGCAGGGCCCCCGGAGTGATTAGATGGCAGGGCAATTAGATATAAGTTATTTGAGATCCTCTTTGTAGTAGACATAGGCCACACACTCTTTTGGCTGGGACAGGGCCCCAGAGTGTTGGAAGGCTCACTCGTCTGGCTGGGACAGGGCCCTCGGAGTGATAGCCTATTGGGCAGTTGGATATCAGGTTATTTAGAGGGGTCGGCGTACCCCCCTACAACACTCGTCTGGCAGGGTAGGGCCCCCTGAGTGACGTGCAGGCTAGGTGAGTTGCTTCGGAATTCAGGCATGTTATCTTGTTAGGTATTGGTTGATCGTTCGGTTGAGTTGATTGGTGTTTCAGGTTCGAAGTTGGTTCTTCCTTCGCTCTCGTAGAATTAGCTTTCTTTGCACCTATCACGCTTATGGGTGTCCGTTCAGGTTCTTGTTTTTCTGTGCTATGTGTATCTAGCGGGTCTTATGGTGGGCTCAGCTAGGTTTATTTCTGCTATTCTTAGTTTCGTTCTCTGTTTGCGTTGTTATTATTTCCTTTGACCTCTATTCGTGTTTGATTCTATCTTTTCAGTCTGTTTTTACCTTTCTTTCTCAGTCGGCCTATGATGCCTACTGGGTACCTGTTGTATTAGTACTCATGTTACACTCTGCATCTATTTTCGTGATGCAGGTCTGAGCACCAATCACCAACGTTGAGTTCGAGCCTACAACAGTCTATTCCGGAGACGAGGGTGAGCACATGGCGTTCTGGGATTACCTGTCTCCATCTGTTGATATATTTTTTATTGTCTTTTACTTTTGAGACAGTCTAGTTTCTGTGGTCCACTTTTGGGACTTGTACTCGTTTAGTGGTTCTGTACATGTGTCTTCCAGGTTCTGGGAGGTATCTTTATATATATGGTTTTGGGTTGTTTCCGCTTTCTCTTATGTGTTCCTTATTTATATTTCCGCTTTAGATGAGGTTTAGTTCCCACTCTTAGTCCCTTTACTGCTAAGTTCTGAGATAGAGTCTGGCTTGCCTACAAGCGGGTTGGTAGGCGCCACCATGACTCGATAAATCGGGTAGTGACATGTGAAAACAACAAGGAACTAACTCGATGCCTAAAAAAGTTAAATCAAGCTTGGATCTCTCAAAAATTAATCAACAGCACTCCTAGGCCTAAAATCAACCCCTGAAACAACCAAAACTCTTGAAATTCTGATCCGAGCATCCGAACTCCGAATGTTGACCAAAGTCAACCCAAAGGCTAAAATTCCACAATTTCACAACTTAGGACCTCAAATGCTTAAATGACTCAAAATCAGAAACCGACAACTCTCACGGATTTGATTCCATATTTCAAAACTAATGGAATCGACAGAATTCCATTTTGACACTTGAAACTCCAAATGACTCCAAAAACCACTTTTAAGCAACTGAAGCCTTTCAAACTCAAAATTACCAAAATCTTAACTTTTAACTCAAAGTTTGGAACCAATTTCCAAACTTAATCAAAAAACAACTTAGGGGTTGATATCGAGAGGGGCAAAATGATAAATTTTACAAAATACCAAAAATGACCAATTGGGTCATTACATTATCCACCACTAAAAAATATGTTCGTCCTTGAACATAAAGCAAAACAAAGTCCTGAAGCCTCGAAAAGATGAGGATATCTTGTATGCATATCCCACTCTGTCTCCCAAGTCACCTCACCAACTAAACGATGCTTCCACTGCACCTTTACTGAAGCTATCTCCTTGGTCCTAAGCTTCAAGACCTGCCTATCCAAAATAGCTATAGGCTCTTCCTTAAAAGATAAATCTGGACCCAACTCGACTGAATCAAGGGAAAGTACATGGGACTCTCTGGCACGTAATTCCGAAGCATGGAGACATGAAACACAGGATGGACAGTTGACAAACTAGGTGGCAAGGCCAAATTATATAGGCCACCTCTCCCATTCGGCTTAAAATCTTAAAAATATTAATGAATCTAGGGCTTAGCTTGCCCTTCTTGCCGAACTTCATCGCACCCTTCATGGGTGACACTCGAAGACAAACATGATCATCCTCCATAAACACAAGGGCTCGAACTCTCTAATCTGCATAGCTCTTCTCACTACTAGAAATGAGGCCTACGGCAACGGATTTTTTAGCAACGCTTAAGAAACCGTTACTATAGAGCGTCTATTGCAACGGTTTGAACCGTTGCCAAAAGGATAAGGTGTTTTTGATACGACTAGGTAATAAATCCGTTGCCACTGTGTAAAACCGTTGCGATAGACTTACATATTACAACGGGTACGAGAACCGTTGCCACAAAGTCATCTGTAGCAACATTTTATGCGACATTTTTTCTATTGGAACGGTTACTAAATCCCTCCATAATTTCCCTCTCTTATTTTGGCTAAACCCGCCAAACAATATAATTTTCATTTATTTCTCATCTCTTTCACAAATAATTTTATTTTTAATTAATTTCTTAAATATAATTATTTTTCTCTCTATACAGATATCGATACAAACTAAGCAAACATAAACCCATTTTTCTCATCCATTTCTCTTCTCTTTCACAAGCAGAACACATAACTTCTTGCCCTTCTTCTTTGACCTAAATTTTCATCCATTCATGGAAAGCTTGTGGTAAGCTTGTGGTGTTTTGAAGGGATTGAATCTTATGGTAAGTTCTTCATGTCTTTCATTTTAGGGCAAACATAAACCCATCTTTGTCTTCAAATCTTAACCCATTTCTCTCTTCAAACCTCTTGTGAAATCTAAGGAAATGGAGGGCTGGACGTTTTCTTGTGAAATCTGAGAAATCGTGAGGTTTTCTTCTTCAACTGTTGGAGGTTCTCTTCTTCAATCTTTGAGTTTATAGCTGAAGAAACTACAATTTTTAGATTTTGAGGTTTTCTTCTTGAATCTCTTCTTTTGTCTTTAATCTTTGAGGTGTGCTTAGTGTATTTGATGTATTCCTTCTAATTGTGTGGGTTTTTCCAATTAAATTGTAGCTACTATGGGTTTAAAATCTGTAATTTCCCTTAAAAATATGAGTATCAATATGATAATTTAACTAATTGAATACCTGAGTATCAATATTATTTGCCTTAAAAATCTGTTTTATCACTTTTAAAGACTGTTCTGCCTTGATTTCTTATAAAAAAAGAAAATCAGTAGGGATTCTTTTTGGAAAAGACTCGAATCCTCAAGGCGATTTACTGGTGTGTTAGAATATGATATGAACTTCATGTGAATCGAGTGACTATTTTCCATTTCTTGAATGTCCATAAGTCGTTAATAACATAAATTTGAAAGCATGATAAGCTTGTTATGATTTTTATACTTTTCCTTTTAGTAGTTACGAGTATCTTTGAAATTATTTCCTAATCATAAATTTGTTTGTTCTTTAGGATAATATAAAGTAAATTGTTATTGAGTACGAGCTCTTTTTGAAAGTATTTCTAATTGGTATGACATCTGATTTTTTAATTTTGTCTTATGAACATATATTTTGGTAAATATTTTGTCTTCTTGTAAGTAAAGAAGTGGTGATTACTTGTTCAACAGAACATAATGTAGAGTTGTTCCTTGGTGTCTGTGGACTTTGTGTTTTCAGTTTTGGTGTTTTTTTTCCTCTGTCTGTTCTGTTGTACTGGCTGCTTCATTGAATATGTTGATGTGTATTATGGAGTTGATTTGCATCCTTGTCTTGCAACTGGCTAAGTATGTTGTACTGGCTGCTTCATTGAATTCACGTCCTCTCTATAATAGTGAAGACAGTGAAGCATGCTGGATACAGGTTTGTCGTTCAAAGTACCATTCTGTTAACTAGCAGAGATCTCATTTTGATTCTTAGAGTACCTTTAATTTTGGGTGTCCCCTAAAACAAGTGTCCCTACACATTTTAGCATTTTTCCAAGCAGGGAAAGGTTGAAATCTTTGTGCAGTCAGTTCCAACAGTGAAGTTGAAAAGGTTTTCAGAAACTAGTCCTACAATAATAGAAAAAAATAAAATACGAAGTGATATATGAGGTATGGGTGACTTTCAAATAGTTCAATGTTACAAACAACAACATACTCAGTGTAATCCACAAGTAAATGATTACAAGAACACAAAAGATATTACATCCCTTATTCCCATAGCTATCCTGCCAACATTCTTCTATACATCCATTAATTATGTTTTATAAAATAAGTAAGGAATGTGGAAGCAACAAAAACAAAACATTGTTCATCATACAACAAGAATACATAATGTCATATAGCTTATAATGATATACAATGATAAATTAAAAAAGAGCCATTTCTTTGTTTGGTTGCATTTTTATTTTCGATAATACTTTTAACACTTCCTCACTAATTGTCTTACTTTCACTTTTGCAAAACATTGTTGTCTTTTTTATTTCATAATTTATCATAAATTTGATTCTTGTTATCTTTTTGTGTCACATAGATATCAATGGATAATTTAGATAGA
>JAGDQO010002508.1:0-13779 GCA_018342035.1 Solanum appendiculatum | reverse complement strand
TTTTTAGGTTTAGGATTTTTAAAGATTTTTTAGGGTTTTTTAGATTTAGTGTTCTTTAGAGTATAGGGTTTCTTCGGGTTTAGGGTTTAGAATTTCTTAGGATTTAGGATTTAGGGTTTGGGGTTTAAGATTTTTTAAGGGTTTAGGATTAATGGCTCATGATTTTCTTGCATTTTTTAGGTTTAGTGTTTTTTGAGGGTTTCTAGGATTATTTTAGGGTTCCTTAAAGTTTTTTGGGTTTTTTTAGGGTTTAGGGTTTCTTATGATTTATGGTTTAGGAGTTCTTAGGTTTAAGGGTTAGGATTTTTGGGTTCAAGGTTTAGGATTTCTCAGGGTTTTGTGTTTTTTAAGGTTTAGGGTTTTATTAGGGTTTTTTAAAAGTTTTTTTATGGTTTTTAGGATTTTTTAGGTTTACGGGTTTTTAAAATTTTTAGGATTTTTTTTAGGGCTTAGGGTTTAGGATTTTTTACGGTTTAGGGTTTAGGGTTTTTTTGGGTTTTTAAGGCATTATGAGGTTTTTGAGGTTTTTTTTTTATTGAAGTTTTTTAGGTTTTAGGGTATTAAAGTTTTTAGGATTTTTTAGGTTTATTAGGGTTTAGGTTTTGGGGCTTAGGGTTTTTAAAGTTTTTTTTAGGGCTTTTAGGGATTTTTAGATTAGGGTTTTTTGAGGTTTTTTTAAAGAGATTTTAGAGCCTTTTAGGGTTTACAGATTCTTAGGGTTTTAGGTTTAGGGTTTATTAGGGATTGTTAAGGCTTAGGGTTTAGGCTTTCTTAGGGTTTGGAATTTTAGGTTTAGAAGTTTTTTTAGGGGTTTTAGGATTTTCTTTAGGGTTTTTTAGATATTGGGCCTTTAAAGGTTTTTTTAGGGTTTTTAGGTCTAGGGTTTTTAAAGGTTTTTTAGAGTTTTTTTAGGGTTTAAGGATTCTTAAGGTTTAGGGTTTACGGCTTCTTAGGGTTTAGGTTTTTTTAAGGATTTAGGGATTAGGGTTTTTTAAGAGTTGTTTTAGGTTTAGGGGTTTTTAAGGTTTTTTTAAAGGGTTTTCAGGATTTTTTTAGGGTTTTATAGTTTCAGAGTTTTTAAAGGGTTTTTAGGGTTGTTTAAGGTTTTCGGTTTCTTAGTGTTTAGGATTTCTTAGGGTTTAGGGGTTTTTAGGGTTTCTTAGGGTTTAGGGTTTTGTTTTTAGGAATTTTTAAGGGTTTTTAGGGTTTAGGGTTTTTTGGTTGAGGATTTTTAAAGGTTTTTTAGGTTTAGGGGTTCTAAAGGTTTTTAGGGTTACATTTCTTAGGGATTTAGGTTTAGGCATTTCTTAGGATGTTAGGGTTTAGGTTTAGCAATTTTACGGATTTAGAAGTTTTCAAATAGGGTTAGGTTCCTTAGGATTTAGGGTTTAGGCATATCTTACGATTTAAGGGTTTCTTAGAGTTTAGGGTTTAAGGTTTTTAGCTTTTTTAAGGGTTTCAGGTTTAGGGCTTGGTGTTTTAGGTTTAGGATTTTTTAAAGAATTTGTTAGGAGTTTTTTGGGTTTAGGGTTTTTTAGGGTGTAGAGTTTCTTAATTTAGTTTTAGGGTGTTTTTTTAAAGGTTTTTAGGGTTTTCAAGGGTTTTTTAGATTAGGTTTTTTAGAATTTACGGTTTTAAGGCTGGTTTTTCCGGATTTTTAGTTTTAGGGTTTTTAAGGTTTTTGAGCATTTTTAAGGATTTTAATTAGAGTTTTTTAGGTTAGGAATTTTTAAAGGTTTTTAGGCTTTTTTAGAATTTAGAATTTAGGATTTAGGGTTTTTTAGGGTTTAGGATTTCTTAAGGTTTAGGGTTTCTTATGGTTTCTTAGGGCTTAGGGTTTAGGCTTTAGGGTTTCTTAGTGTTTAGGGTTTTAGGTTTTCTTTATGATTTTTTAGATTTAAGGTTTTTTAGGGTTAAGAGTTTAGGGTTTAAGGTTTAGGATTTCTTAGTGTTTATCATCCCATATCAGGGATAGTCTTTGGACAAATAATCAGTCTCCCCATAATTATAGAAACCATATTAAGATCAGTCCACAAAATACCGATCACCAAGGCTTGAAGCACATGACTGTGAACCCCTCAAAGTCTGACCTATACTAGCATCACCCTGACTGTACCAGTCACCCTTTGAAGCCTAAAGTGAGGCCTCAACATACCGGCTAGAATGACCTTGTTGATACCACTTGCGAGGAGTCCCTAGGCCTAGAATGGGACCCAAAGTAACTGCCCTGATGCTGAGTCCTCTTATCGCTACCCTTGTGGGACTCGTGACAGAGTTGCTCCATAGTAAGGGCATGGTAACCCACATCCAAGAAAGTGCGGCGCACAGGAACCATGGACTTGATCACAATCCACACCTAAAGCCTCCACTCACGAACAAAACATCAAAATCTCTCCTTCTCAATAGGTTAAATGAAAGGAGAGCTCGTGAAGCCCGTCGCATACTAAGACACGATCATAGAGCCCTACTCCAACCTCAAGAACTGATCGCGTAGTCTATCTCTGACACTCTGCAGAATGAGATGAGACAAAAAGGCCTCTGAAAAATCAATCCATGTGACCGGAGGTGACCCAACTAGTCTAGAATCTAAGTAAGAATGCCACCACTTCTTGGGTGGCCCATCAAACTGTTATGCAGTGAAGTTTTCTCCACTCGACCTCACTAGTCCAAAATTGTATTGCCACACAAAGATAGTCATCAGAAACTCATGGGCATCCTCCCCAATCACCCTAGAAAACCTCAGAGGTGATAGTCTAAGGAACACTACTACCATCTTCTGCTACTCAAGCAGCATAACTCCGGCCACAATAACTTAGTAGGTATTTATGGGTGCTGGTGGCAACTCAACTTATAGAGATGCTGTGACAGGGTGACCTTGTGGTGCTGGTGCAACTGGATCTGGGGCCTACCGCATGCCCCCTAGAATAGTAAGCAATTGTGTAATGGCCGCCTGAAGCTTAGAGCCATAGTTGGTCCCAGTGGTTGCTAGGCTATTATCGGCCTCACTAACTGAGGAGGAATTGGAACTGTTTGAGGCTCTGCCACTGGCTCTGGAGTCCTCTGTCTAGGCTAGTGCGGCACCCAGGCAGAAAGCCGATGTCATCCTTTACCCCCAACTGGGGCTTTGTCTATGGGCTCGAGTGGATCACCTCCGATTGCCGAGCCACATGTCTGAGCCATCCTATGAAAGACTGAAACAAGTGAGATTCCAGGAGACCAATAAGATGCAAAATGCATGATAGTGATGCAAAAGAGAGAATCTTCCCAATAATGCCCTGTAGCCCCTCGAAGATAGGTTATAAACCTCTCCACACAGATCCGTAGGTCTCTACTAGTCACTAGCTCTACACAAGTGAGACTGGTGAACATGGAGCTCTATTGCCAACTTGTCACAACCTGATTTCTCAAGTCATGATTAGACTTACTATAACCCACCAATATATAAGCCAATCGATAACCCATAACGACAAGTAATGGGTATGAAGGTAGAAACAAAGCAAGAATAATCAATTTAACAAAAATAATAAGAGGAATAAGGTAGAAGCAACATATATATACATAAAACAAAAGATCCCTCCCAGAACCTGGAAGTCACAAGCATAGAGCTACCACAAAAATGAGTATAAGTCTGAAAAGTGAACAAAAAATATACAGACTTGTCTCAAAATACAAAATACTAGCCAAAAATTATAGATGGAGACAAGTATGATCCAAGAAGCTATAAGCTCACCCTTATCTCAAAATCCAATGGCAACTGGCTAGAAATTAACATTGATAGTTGTGCTCAGACCTGCAACACGAAATAGATGCAGAGTGTAGTATGAGTATCAAAGCAACAAGTATTCAGTAGGCATCATAGGCCAACTGAGCTAGAAAGATAAACAAAATATGAAAAGCGAGAATTAAAACCAGAGTTCATTGAGTGGAAGTCTAATAGAAATGCACACGAGTGTAGAAAAGAGTGGAAATCAATAAGTACTAACTAACTAATAATCGAACTAGACCCCATAAGCCTAGAAGGTACATTCATATGAAAGTTTAAATAAAAACCCTAACAGAACCCAATAAGCCCGATAGGTACACAAAAGATCTACAATAACTAAGAGCAAAACTCGATGAGTCCACAACTGGAGAGTGTGTAGCCTGGACCTCGAACCGCATATAGGCCTCCAAAAAGTAACTAATAGTGTCAAGCCGATAGATGTGAACTCCACAGAGGATAATGAACCCGAATCATGGACTGCAGCAAAAGATCAGATGTCCTGACCTTGAATCAACGACTAATGATAGAGTAGCCTTACCATACCTTGAATCTGCAACCATATGAATTGCTTTGAAGGACCCCATGTCAAATTATCATAAACGCCACCATAGAACAACGTCCACTACCAAGTAATCAATATCATACTCTAAGCATGAACCAAATCCAATCCCAAGTAACCAAATAAAGCCCAATATCTCAACTTTAAACCACTAGGGCCATACAAAGAGGGAATTATTGATAGTAGGTCATCAAAGCTAAATTACCGCCTAACTGAGGCTCATTCTACTAAACCCAAGTCGGCTACATCATTCTACATGGAATTAAGCCGTCGGAAGTGACGTCAAATTTTTTTTTAGACCTATCATCTCCAAAACCAGCAAGTCTAAGTCAAGCACTAGTCTACACCTAGACTAAGGCCACAAGGTAAGGTTGATCAAAACAAGGGGAAATAGCATGCCAATAATCTTGAATTACATGAAAGAAGCCTTAAATCTGATTTCTAGTTAACTAAACAAGACAAGCCAATCAACATGCATTTACATTATTGAGCTCAATCTAAAGGATGGGAAGCCATAGCCTATCTTAAAGTAGACTGCACGTGCTCCAAAATTAGGATTTTAGAGTTTTCCCCTTCTGAACGGCCCACCACTTAAATGTACTTCGCGATCGCAGAGGAAAGCCCTCACGACACATATAACAAGGTGGTTAATGCCATAAGACAACACATCACGATCATGGTAAGGAGGCCACACGACTACGATGACCAGATGCAGTGATCCTCTGTGATTACGGAGGCTGCATCATGACCACAATGAGGGAGTTCACCTGCACCAGTAGCTGGTGCATCAGCTAGAACGCCAAGTATTCAAATATCCTAATGGGGTGCTCGAGATTCATTCAGAACCCTGTGTGCACAAGTAAGATACGCTACCCCACAAAATTTGCATCCGGACTCAATGGAGCGTTTGAACCTGCCAATCGAGGCAGTCTCAACAAAAAATGAGTCTAACACTCATGCTCCATTTTAATCCAACATCCAAAGAGGGCTTGAGATTAGCTTGGAAGCCTCGGCATCCACACAAAAGGTCCTTCAAGACATAACTCGACATCCTGGAGGGGATGGAACCATCATAATAACATTCTGAGATCATATTCCTGAACTTTTGAACAAAGTTAACCGCTCAAGTTTTAGTAACTCCAAAATACGGAAACTTGCACAAAATCTAAATGAGCGACCAAGCGATCAAGCTGTCAGTAACAACAAATCATAAATGATTTGGGATCGCTATAAGAATGTTTTAAATGATGAAAAGAAGGCAATAACATAGAAACGACGTGGAGGGTTATTACAACATGTTATCATGAAAAAGAAAAATGAAACGGACACCTCCAACAATAAAAATTCTTTCACAATCAATGTAGAAATACTATGAATTAACAGTGCAAGTTCAATTATTTTCAGTAAAATATATAACATTTGACTTCATTACGATACACCTTCTACCTTCGAAGAAATTTTAAATACCCAAATAAATAGCGAATAGAAGCACGATTCCCAACAAAAAATATAATAATATGGTGGCACGACTTTTCTTTTATTAGTAAATGTGTTTGGGGCTTTTTGGCTATAAGCCTTATTTTTTACACATCTGAATATTTGTTTATTTGTTTGATATCCCTTTGTTATAAATTTTATACATGTATTTGTCATGGCATTTACAATAAAGCAAGTAATTAAATCAAGAAATAGAAAAACTCAAAGCCAAAGGTTGAAGTAGATTTAAAATTTTAGAAGAAAATTATTATATGAGGCTCGGTGTAAATATGAAATTCTACTATTAAACAAAATAGTGAAAAAATGTCTTGATCATGTCAATACAGAAAACTTGCCCAATTTGAATATCTTGCATTTTAGTTATGGAGCTGCCACATCTTATCAAAGTAAATGGAAACATTGTCATTGATAGAGGCAAGACTTCATAAAATTTACTTTCTATGGGGTTTCATGAAAATTTATTGAAGATAATTGAAGTCATATGAGAAAAACATTAAAGCTGTTTCAATAGAAGTAATCGGTCTCTCATGAGAGGAAATTCTGCTTGCGTGAAACATTAGCAGCCTCATAGGCCGAGTCATTAATCAATTGAATAATAATTGAGCTGGCAACACGATATTGTATGCTCAATTCATCTTTGTTTGCTCGTATCTACACTACGAGAGCCTCTTTTCTATTAACTTGCATTACCATAAATAATTTTGGGTCGATATTTATATTTTTAGCATTGATTAATATGCACACATGTTTACATATTTAACATCCGGATATTAGAGGCATACATCATAAAATTAAATAACTTGAGTAAGACATGCAGTATTTACGAATAAATAATAATAATAATAAAAAATTACCTTTTAATTGAAAACTGTCTTCAAATATGATTTTGAAGTGCTCTAGTATGAATAAAGCATTTATCATATCGAAAATATAAGGATCAAATTCAAAATCTGAAATCTTTGTCAATAAAAAGAAGTTAAAGGAAAGCAACACTTGCCACACTGTGAAATGCGACACAAACACATGAATAAACAATTACTGACAACAATAATAAAGGATAACAATAAACAACTCTGACCAAAAAGAAGAAAAAAGACAAAAAATCTGCAATAAACGAAAGAAATAAAATATAACCAAACAAAACTGAAAGAAAAAAATCATTCCTTCAGCAAGAAGCTTAAACCAAATTAAATCACTATCTTGATTTTATTTAACACTATTTAGTAACTTTATTCTAAATAGATATTGTAAAATTTCATGTCAAAATCTAAAAATCCAAATAAGCACAATCATAGGTTCAATTTATATCATTTGAACAACTCATAAAACTAACTTTGAACTATGGGGTTATCTTGAAAAGAACAAAAATCGAGCTTGAAAATAGCCAGTCAAAACCTAATTCAACATCTAAAAATTTCTTAGAGTGTTTAGAAATTTAACTTGTTATTCTAAATTTTAGAGATAATCAAAGGGATAAAAATAAAAGAGAACAAGTGACATTGAAACAGAGCAAAAGCTAATTTGATTCAAACAGAGGAAAACCAATAGCAAAATAGAAAAGTGAAATCTAGAAATTGTAAAAGATTAAAAGTGATATGTATAATGTATCTTCAGAGTGGCAAGGACACGTGCACATAGATATATCTATTTATGTAGAATTTAACTAATTTACCCTCAACTTAGCTTAAATTTAATTTCACTTAGCAAACATGTTGAAACTATCGTTTCTATAATATATATATATATAGAGAGAGAAAAATCAAAAATGAAATATCACTTATACCTAGAACACTTGAAAATCATCTTGATGGATATTGATATATGCTAAGAGATCATGATATTTTAAGTGCCTTTGTGCTGCCATCTTTATTAAATTAGATGCAACTTCACATCCTAATTCATCTTATCAGGTTATGCAAATACTCGAATATTGCATCGATTAGTGGTAAAATAATTTAATTTTTGAATATATTATAATTAATAGAAAACTATTTTGAATATAGCCTAGCTCATATAACAATAATTTCTTGACATTACAAGACTTAGTATCTATGGTAAAATCATAATAATTTGTAAAAGTAAATACATACACAAACATATCGTATCTAAAGAATTTTTCATAAATAGTTAAGACATTTTTGGAAAAACTAACAATAGATATTTTTCAAATTCTAATTTAACCTAAACACGAGCGGTGTTACAATAAAACTCTCAACTTTAGGCTTGTAAGACTTCGACATAGAATGTAAAATAGAATATATGAGTAATACCATGAACTTCTCCCGTTAGGAACATTCATCCTTGAATGTAAAATAGAACATATGAGTAATACATGGAACTTCTTGAATTTCTAACATAACCTCTCTACAGACAAGACTATACAACACCTACAAAACAACCCTGAAAAATAAGCCACCTTCCCTACAAGACCACTACCAGCTACCAGAAACTCATCAGGCTCCTCAAGATCGTCGACAAGACAGAGTCATGAAAGGAACTGAAACTTACCTTAGCCCAAGAAACTCCAAACCCTTAGAATGTTATGATGCCTTGAATCAATATCAATTCTCCAACAAGGTTAGGTGTGGTGCACAATACACCTATAAGCAAGACTCTACTAGACATAGCTTATAGATTTCCTAGGATACAATATTGCTCTGATACAAATACTACTACAAAAATAAACTTTACTGACAATTATTTTGCGGCAATAAGAAAATTGCCGCTAATATATTCATGTGAGGCAAAATATTAACGGCTAATGTATAATGGCCAGCAATAAGTACACTTTTAGTAGCAATTCCAAAAAATAGTCGCCAAAAAGCCTTTTTTCCTGAGAAAAAAGTCCCGCATTCTCAAAAAAAAATATTTCTCGCCATTCTACAAATTGTGGGGAAAAAGAACTCCAAGGCAATAAGGAAAACATTACTAACAAAAAAACCCTTTATAGGCTTCTAATAAGGAAAATTTTCCCAAAAAGATCTCCCACACACATAAGGATTCTTCATCGTAAATCGATCAGAGTTACGACGTGCATCATATATTCACTCATAGCAGTGACCTTCTAGCAGCATCTATTGAATCACATCAGCAACGTCCAGAAGCTATAATTCAATCGCAGAGACTACATCCAGGAACAACGAAGTTTTTAGGTCGGTAGGTTACTCCTCTCCACTCCTCTATTTCTATCATGTTCTATTACCCCTGTTGCTATGTCGTTGAGAATTTAACCCTATAGTTTATTTTCTATTATGATCATTAATTAATATTCACGCATTTAATGGGAAGAAAAATAGAAAATACACTTGATGAACTAATCAATATTTAGGTATTAACTGTGATTTCGAAATGATTTGAGATTCGTAAAAGTAATGTTTTTGTGTTTGTGATCTCTGGCTGCTACTATTTTGAATGCAATTGATTGAATCGATTCCTCTATTAATATACATTAAGGCATATGGCTGTTATATTAAGGCGTGTGGTTGTTAATATATTAAGGCGAGTGTCTTTTAGTTCATCTGTAACTTATGATCATTCAAAAGTTCTATTGTGAATACGAGAACTAGTACAAAGAAACAATAGTTTCGTTTTGACTCGACTTAAGATCTCTTTTTTGAAAATTTTAAGTTAAGTGATCACATAGATCCTCTGTTGTTTAGATTCATGTTAGTACAACAATTTTTGTTTAGAATCTACTGTAATTGAGATTATCCATAACTAGAAGCATATTTTAAAACCTTTTTATCTATTTTCTGGTAGGTTTAGCGTTTGTCCTTGAATCTTCTAGTTAATACTCTTGTCGTTCGCTTAATTTTCTATTTTAGATGTTTATTAAAATATGTGTTTTACGGCCATAACATATGAAACATTACCATACCAACGAATGAAAGAGTACACCTGAGAGCATCTATGATCTGGTTATAACTAACTGGCACTAGGTTAGTAGACCTCAAGCATCATCTAGTTATAGATTATATCCCCTCGAAAGGGGGATCTTTAAAGGAACAAACAAGCAGCTTCTAAACACAAGATACACGAGTATTTGAATACATCGCGAAACAAATTAAAAAGAGATCGAAGTAAAAAAACACTAGACTAGGCCAAGCTATTGATATACAATATTGTATTTTGTGACATTAGGATCTTCATCAGTATTAGCCATGGCAAAAATTTGCTTCACAACATCAGCAACACCATAGGCCATGGCTGCTGGATGTTTCCTCCAACTTTCTTTTCATCAGCTTGTGTCGTTTCTTATGTCGACTCTATTATTTCTGAACCCTTCCCTTTTGTAGCCTTAGTTGCTCCATTGGCCTTCTCTCCCTTAGTAGTCTGAGTTGATGTGGTTGTTTTTTATTTAGTTGCCTGAGCTGGTCAAGCTGCCTTATTCTTTGTTGCTTGAGTTTCTCTGCTCGTCTTATCGTACCTCTGAGGAGACTGATACCACACACTAGAATAATCACAATAGAATCCGTAAACAAGATCTCCAAATAGAATTATAGTAAAAATCTATATAAGTACTTCTTCCTCTGTTTTTGAGTATGCCTTTAGTGTTTAGACCTGTGGGTTACTTAATTCTTGTTGATCAGTCCCAGACCTAGTGTTGGAAATAGCCATTTAATCTTGTTCCCTTTCTCTTATCGCCTGGAATCGAATGCTTGGAATTTGTTATTTATATGTGTTCAGAATCTTTCTAGCTTCAGATGGGAGTTCCCGAAAGTTACTGCATTGAATCGGCAAGCTGGTTCACTTCTCTTAGAACATGTCACATTTGGAAATACCCCCTTCTCTTCCACTCTTTGACTTCTGAACCTCCATACTAATAGCCCATGGACTGTGCCACTATTCATCAATCAGTCCATACCTCTCCAATCAGTGTTTCACTTTCATACCTTTGTACTCCATGAGCATTGTGCAAAAAATGTCATAAACTTGTGTCTCTGTTCCACTATGGAAAAATCAAATCATATAAACTTCTGTGCAGCAACTAGTTAGCTACACCCACACTTTTCAACTTAGTAGAAGTATGGATATTTACAGCTAGGTAGCTTTGTTCGATTATAATCCTTTCTTCTTTCTATGTTAAATTTTCTAATGCCAATAGGTCAAAATATCTTAAATGTATTAGCTTACTGATTGATGAGGGTACCTCAACAATGTCAACATGGAAATTTAATACACATAGTCACAAATACTTGAAATTTGACAACATGCTTCCAGAAACATTATATGCTGAAAACAGGGTGCGTAAAGATCATGCTTTTTCCTTGACAACTGAAGGCATTGATTCCCTTTAGGACTTCATTGAAAGATACCAAACATGTTGATAACCATCTCTTGTATTGCACCCTATGTACTAATAGGATGGATATTTTATCTGAAATACGTTTTTGATAAATTTTCTCTTTTTTTACTAACGTATTTTCAGCTCCTATAATAATTGTAGAAAATAAAAACATATCTTGAACGTCATGAACAATTCTAGAAATAAAAGATGGATGTCTTTTGATAAAATTAGTAAAGAATACTCGGATGGAGTAGAAGATTTCTTAAACCATGCATTTTCTAAAAACAAGCAGGAGAGAAAATTTCATGTCCTTGTATCAAATGTGTACTTATCCATCAAGTAAATTGAGCTACAGCTTATGATCATCTTGTTGTTAATGGTACTATGCCATCATATGATAACTGATTTTGTCACGGAGAGTCTCTAAAGGGATCAGACAATACTGAAGTAAATAATCAGAGGCAGTCAACTGTAAGAGGTGATGATATGAGAGGAATGATACATGATGCCTTTGGAGGCTTTACAGAGTTCATGGACAGTGACATCAATGAAAGAGGTGCGATGGAGCAAAACCTACATGAAAATGCTGATCATCCATCTGGAAAGCAACCTCACATCCAGAGATGGATAAGTTAAGGAGGGAAATAAAGAATTATATCATGGATGCAAGAGGTTTAGCAAATTATCTTTTTTGTTGCATATCTATCGTACAAAATGCATGTTCAAATGGTCGAATGAATTCTTTAATTCATTACTTGGACTACTAAAGGATGCAATGCCTGAAGGATATGAATTGCCTTCTTCTTTCTATGAGACCAAAAATATAAGTAAAGGTTTGGACTTAAAGTATGAAAAGATCCATGCTTATCCTAATGATTGCAAGTTTTTTAGGAAAGAATTTGTCAGTAAGGATGTTAATGAATGCAAAATTTATGGGGCTTCTAGATGGAAAAATAATGCTAAAAAAACTCCATCCAAGGTCCTAAGGTATTTTCCTTTAAAACCAAGGCTGCAAAGATTATTTATGTCATCGGATATTTCTAAAGCAATGAAATGGCATCATGAAGAGTGCACCAAAGATGAAGTTCTACGACATCCAGTAGATTCTGAAGCTTGAAAAAGTTTTGATAGTAAGTATCCTGAATTTGCCAAAGATCCTCTCAATGATACCAAGGATTAGCTTCTGATGGGTTTAATCCATTTGGCACAATGCCAACTATTTATAGTACGTGGCCAGTGATTTTAATGCCATATAATCTTCCACCATGGTTGTGCATGAAGCAAGAGTTCTTCATTCTGTGTTTGTTGATACCTGGACCAAAAGCTCCTGGAAATAATATTGATGTATTTTTACAGCCTTTAATAGAATAGTTGAATGAATTCTGGGATGTTGGGATAGAAACATATGATGTGTCCAATAAGGAGACATTTCAGATGCGAACAACTCTCATGTGGACTATAAACTATTTTCCAGCATATGGTACTCTATATGGATGGAGCACTTCTGGTCGGTTTGCATGTACTTCTTGCAACATAAATACTCATTATAGAAGGCTCAAACATGGTAAGCAGTTTTATTTCATGGGTCATCGACGTTTCTTGATGTCGGACCACAAATATCGAAATGATGCTAATCATTTGATGGAACTAAAGAAACAAGACTTGCACCTTGTACAGTAACTGGGTCACAAGTGTTGAATCAAGTTAAAGACATGAAGTTTACTCGTGGCAAGTCGAGTGAAGGGGTAAGTGGGGTGATGAATAATACATGGAAAAAGAGGAGCATTTTTTAATCTTCCTTATTGGGAGTATAACTTGGTGCGCCATAATCTTGATGTGATGCACATAGAAAACAATGCGTGTGATAACATAATTTATACATTATTGGGTATTGATGAAAAGTCTAAAGACAACTTACATGCTCGATTGGACTTGAAGGATATGAAAATAAGACCACGTTTATGGCCTCAATATCGAGCTAGTCGGAGGACATATCTTCCTCCTACTTATTTCACAATGTCTTTGAAGGAAAAGGAGTTGTTTTATGAAGTTCTTGAAAATGCCAAGTTTCCACATGGCCATGCATCTAATATTGCACGTTGGATTCACAAACAAAAGATATCTGTATTAAAAACTCATTATTGTCATGTTATAATGTAAGAACTTCTTCCTCTTGCCTTGCAGAGATCAACATATAAGAGAATCAGTTATGTTTTGATTGAACTATGCACATTCTTTCGTGTTTTATATAGTAAAGTGCTAAAACTAGATGAGTTAAAGTTACTTGAAGAAAGAATCCTAAAAATACTGTCTACTATGGAGAAGCTTTTCCCCCCTGGATTCTTTACGATTATGGTACACTTGCTTACTTATTTAGCAACAAAGGTTAAACTTGCAGGGCCAGTACATTATCGTTGGATGTATCAAATTGAGAGGTACAAAGAATATCATTGAATCTTTATTGTATTTCTTTAGTTCTTAAATCTTATAATATCAAATTAATAATATTACCTAATTCTATAGGTACTTGGGTACTTTAAAATCATATGTTTGTAATCATGCATGCCCAGAAGGTTCAATAGAAGAAGCATACATAGCAAATGAGTGTTTGATATTTTGCTCACAATATTTTGAGGGTGGAGATTCAAAGTCTTATTGTTCAAGAAAATGTGA
>JAGDQO010002507.1:0-28920 GCA_018342035.1 Solanum appendiculatum | reverse complement strand
AAGTGGCGACGGAGGTGTCCCTTCATGACACTTCCATGATTGGGTCTAGTGGGTCCGAACCTATTTAGGAGCCTGTTGGACCATCCTCAAGTGGTAAAGATGAGTCGGGCACTGATGCTTAGGATGAGGCCACACTAGCGGGCCAGATTTCCTCACCTACTTAGTGTAATGACCCTCTTGGTCATTTTCTTTGTTTTTTAGTGTTTTCTACATTTAGAGCTTTCATGTAGCATCCTCAAGTCATTTATGACTAGTTGAGACCGATAGTTTGGTCATCGAGCCGTTCATTTGTCTTTTATGAAAAGTTTCCTATTTTGGAGCTTATGAAATTCAGATATTTTACTTTGATTAAAACATCAGGTAAACAATGTCAGAATTAATTATGATGGTTTCATTACCTGTGAAACATTTAGTTTAGTCTAGGTAGACCATTGGTTCGAGTCCCGAGGCTTTCATACTTATTTTGAGCAAACTTATGGCTTATGATTAAAATGTAGCATTGGATGTGGAACCCACTTTTTTCTCGATAAAACCTTCATTGAACGTTTTGACATCTCCATTGAGTGTGGAATATCAAATTTTGTGGGGTGGCATAGTTCATTTGCATGCACGGGGTAGTGAACCAATCTCAAGAAACTGATCGGAGCCCATTTTGATTTAGCCATTTTTTGCTGGTTGCAAGTGCTGGTGTGACTGCTTTTGCAGTCAGTAGACCACTTTAGCGGCTTAGGGCCACTTTAGAGGTATCTGGCTGCCTAGGCATGTCCAGTTCACCAGCCTAGGACCGTTTTAATGATAGACGCTTTCGCGGCTAGGGACCGCTTTTCCTAAGGTTGGCCAGCTGAGGCTTGGTTGCTTTAGCGATCGCTTGGCTACTTTTATGGTGACCACTTTAGTGGTCATTAAGCCACTTAGATAGTCATCACTGGCTGATTATATCTCACTCTTCTTCCTCAGTTTTCATAAGTGAAGAAAATAATTTAAGTCCCGTTTGTGGCAATTCTCATGGGAATTCTTGTCTTTGTGTTGGGAGTAGTGTGGGGACGTCGTGGGAGTCGATATTGTTCTTATAGACTAGTAAGTTCTCATCTAAATTATTGAATTTATCTTGATTTTGGTATTCTTGAACCTTAAATGGTTGGGGCTAATTTGAGTAGGTTTTCGAGCTACAATTGTACCCAACTTTTGCACAGAAGTTCCTTGAGCTATTCAAAACCTAGTGATAGATTCAATTTTGAAATTCCATCAATGGGTCCGACGAGTCTATTTTTACCTGATTTTGGGCCCAGAATATGTTATAGAGATATGAGTATCATTCTTCTTGTAGTGATGTGCAGTTTGTGAAGTTGATAATATCATGGCTTCAGAGCATGTGTAGAAGAGGTGGGCAGCTCAT
The DNA here is from genome assembly GCA_018342035.1 of Solanum appendiculatum. Lineage (NCBI taxonomy): Eukaryota > Viridiplantae > Streptophyta > Magnoliopsida > Solanales > Solanaceae > Solanum > Solanum appendiculatum. The sequence goes on along the minus strand of JAGDQO010002507.1, from coordinate 27,524 downwards.
GGACAGTTCAAGATTGCAGTTCGACTTCTAGGTAGTTTATGGTCTACTTTGTTTTTTCTTCAGATTGTGCTATATGAGATAATGCTTAGTATAGAGTGCATGTGGATTGGTATTGTATGTGATGAATTTAGGATTACTTCCTTATCCCTATTTCTTTGATTCTCGTAGGAGCCTCAGCCTAGTATTGGATTTTGGGATCCTTATCTTAGGCTAGTAATTCCTTACTTAGGCTAGTAATTCTTAGCTTATGGATTAACTTAGTGTTGTTAGCCTCTTTTGAGTTGATGTTTCAGGTTTTAGAATAGTGTGGTGATCTAAATGCCTTAGAATATGTTTTATTGATTGTTAGTTAATATCGTTGCTCCTTTTAGGAATTGCTATGGATTAGTACCCTCTGCTAGTGCGTGGACCTTGGGTGTGCTTTAGTCTTGTGGGAATTCACCCCAAGTAGACCCATTAGACTTGATTTTGATCCTTACCTCAGATTAGGCTATGTAACCTTAATTGTAGGTTATAGCCATAGGTTGGCGTTGGTTGTGCTTAATATTCACATGAGTAGTACTTTTGGGTTAAGGTTGAGATCCTTGAACTACCCTTTAGCTTTTTGGATTCTTAATAAATTCCTAAGTTATGGTTATCATATTATTGTATCATTATTGTGTATATTGAAATTTGATTGGGCTCAAGGCCTTCTTTGAGAACCAGCTGAATTCCAGATTAGTTCTCTATGCTCTAGGAGCTTGGTGATGCTGATTATGTGCTTTAGAGGGTATGAATGTTATTTTTTGGATGCTGGTGATGGCATACATTGCATTGATACTCAGTTTCACGTATTTTGTGTTACTATCCAAATATATGCATTGGTTTTACACTACCATTTATGAGAAAATATAATTTTGCACCTTTTACTCTTAAAATCAATTTTGTCGAGAGTCATACCACCTTTACCATTGATAAATGAATCTTTGATATTAAAGAGGAATCGAGGATGTACTCACTGTTTACTTGATCGGTTGGAGGAATCATCAATCATTTGTATACTAGTTTTGTTTTTTTATATATATATATATCGAGTATCATGACGAAGCATCTCTGGTACTGTGACAGATATGTTATGAAATCCTGCATCGGGACCAAGCAGTATATATGGACTTCTTGAGTCCTCTATGGCTCCCTCCAAATGTGTGACCAACTGAATAAGAGGAGGGCTGTCCATATGGTTCATACCTAGTGTGCCAAGGGTAGGAGGTAGGTGTATATACTTGGTTATGTTGCACTTGGGTTTAATAGAACTATTGGTTTCTATTGCATAACTTGCACTCATATGCATCACCTAACACTAGTATAATTGATTGTTGTTTGCACTTGTTCTTATGGGGGTGGGGGGAGGGGTCAGTTGCGTTATGTTTGTTGTTGTGTACCTTCTGGGCTTCTAGGGTCCGATTAGGTTATTATTTGATTAAAATTGTGTATTTCCTGTAAGTTTAATAGTTGGTTTTGAGATTGTCATAGATTCGTCCCCTTTGATTTCCACTATATCGGTACTTCCAAATTTGGTTGGGTTGGATTGAACTTTTTTTCTATTATGATGTGTAGTTGTGGTTGCCGTTAGTATACCTATGGCAAGTTGACTTTTATAGAAAAATGTTGTTGTGATTAGGTTTTTGGGCTAGCGCCTCGAGGTACATTTCCTTGCCTTAGTTACCTACTTCTTTTATCATATTCTTTTGTCTCTATTCACTCTTATTACATGATATTTAATCTTGAAATGCTTGTACTGTACATTCCTTCTTTACCTGCTATTTATACTTGCTTTGTCTTTGAAGCTCAGTTGGCCAAAGCCTACTGATGAGTCAGGAATTTTGACTCATTTAGGGCTTGTTATTTAATGAATTAGTGTCCTCAATGCCTATTCTGTGTTCATAACTGATGCTAACTTGTTTATGTGCAGCCATGGAGGCTTAAGAACAAGGCAAGGACAATCCTTTGCGAAAAGAAGTGAAAAAGTTGGAAAAGCTGAAGAAAAGGAACGCTGGAGCTTGCAAAAGCCACTCGATGACTCGCCGAGTGAGCCTCTATCTCGCCAAAAGGTCCAGCGAGTTGGCTCATAAACTAAGCCAACTCGGTGAACGAAAGTTCACTTTAGCGATACGCCGAATGGAACGGCAAGCTCGATCGAGCTCAACTAAATGAACAGAACAACTTGATGCTGAAGCCAAGTCCAAATGGCGAGAAGGCGTGCTTATCGGTGGATCATTGAGTCGTTTGGAAATCATGACTAACTTCGCCGATGGGACTACGTACCAAAATTTTGGGATGTTTTTGGGAACATATAAAAATTGTTTTTTTGAACACAGAGAGAGAACACAGACTTTTGACAGTTTTTTAGATACTTTTCCAATATTAAATATTCTTAGAGCAGGTTTTGAGATTAAATATTGGGGTTTTAAGGTTTTAGTCTGAATCTTTGGCATTGATCATTGGAGATTTTGACATTCCGATGGAGAATCTTTTTGGTAACTATTTCTTGCTTTTTATTATACTTGGCTAAACCCCCCTTTCCTTAGGGGTGTGACTATGTAATCGAATACATAAATTAGCTTGTGGGTATTATTAATTGCTAGATTTCATGTTGTTTTGAAATGGGTTCAGTTATTTATTCATGTTTTCATTTGTGAACTGAAGTTGCAAATTAAATTCTAGCTTTAGATCTCTATGCTTGCTTTTGAAAGGTGCTTAGAGTGGAATATATGATTGATAGTTGTATTGACTCTTGTCTTTACAACCCAGCTTGATAAAGTGGGCTAACTTAAGGATTTGGGTTGTTTTGCATTGTTAAGCTTGTTGAGGTTTGAAAGAACTCGCTTGAAACAGGATAGCTGATTGAAAAATGGTTGTTATATTTACAATCCATCCTACCCATTGAGATTCAATGACTTAAAGCAATTATTCATTACCCATTAAGAGAAATTAGTATTTCATTGCTCTCACACTCCTAAGGCCCCCTCTCTATTTGTTCAAACCCCGTGTTAATCATCTTTGTTAACAATTAATTACCGAACTCTCTTAAGATTGATAATTGAAACTTATTGATTTACATTATGTTGTATTTTGTTTATTTCTATTCTACAAGGGATTAGAATACTTTCATACTTCGTATTTGAATTCTTTTCCATATCACTCCTTGTGGGATCGACCCCAACTCACTGTTGGATTCATACTTGTTAACGATCGCCTACCCTTTGAATTATAAGAGATGTAGTTGAGCGTTATCAAAAATGGCGCTGCTGCCGGGGAGTGGTGTTTAGAATTCTTTTATTGAAGTGTTTTTGTGAACTAATTTGGTTGTAGTAGAACTTTCTTATTAGTATTTTTGTTGTTTGCTCTCAATAGGTGAAGAAATGAGTGTGAGTGGAAGTAATGTTGCTAGTCAACTTGGGCACTATGACGACATTGGAAACTTGATCGATGTCAATGTGGATCAAATGGGAAGTGCCGGAGCTATTCGTTTGCCCCCAACTGTGCACAACGCTATTTTTCGTGTGACCGAAACTATGCTCTAGCTGCTGCAAATGAAAGGTTTCTTTGGGGGACTTGCTCATGAGGACCCTCACGATCACATTCGCAATTTCGTTGATGTGTATGGACCATTCTCCTTCAAGAATATCTCTCAAGAGTCAATCCGACTTCATTTGTTTCCCTTTTCTCTAGTGGGGGAAGCAACGAAGTGGTTGGCCGAACTACCAAGGGACTCTATTACTTCTTGGGAGGAGCACACGAAGGTGTTCTATGAAAGATTTTTTCCTCCCTCGAGGATGTTCAAGTTGAGGGATAGCATTCAAAATTTCAAGCGGATTGATGGTGAGCCCATTCATGAAACTTGGTTGAGGTTTCAAAAGCTGCTCCTCCAATGTCCCACTCATGGTTTGCCGGACAATGTGCTCTTGCAATATTTCTATCGAAGTTTTGACTCCATCAATAAGGGTGTCACCGATCAACTTATCAGGGGTGGAATCATAAGACAACCATTTTCCATAGCATCGACTTTGGTTGATGAGATGACCAAGATTAATTGAGCATGGCATACGAGAGAGGATCAGGTATCTCCTCTCAATGTTGGGTTGACCAAAGAAAAAAGGGAGAAGAACCAGGAGCGTGACGAAAACATGGCCAAGATGATGACCTAAATGGATTTGTTGACAAAACATGTCATGGGAGGTGGTTATAAGGCTGTGAATACGGTTGGTACTAGTTGTGGAATGAGCCCGGATGATGCACAATTTGACGCCATGTATAATGAAGAGTTTCAATTTTTGTCGATCCAAGTGGGGGGTTCTCGTCCGAGCTATCCAAGGCCGGGCGGGAATCAAGGTTGGAAAAAAGAGCGTGATGGTGGCTGGAGAGATAGAGATCGAGATTGGCATGATATGGGTGCAAATTGGAGAGATAGGGATGGTGATAGAGATCATTATGTGCCTCCCCATGACCGTCCAAAACTGAAAGAAGAAAATGTTGACCCCGAAAGCTTTCGGACCGAGGATATGCTTGCCCACATCCTAAACAAGGTAGAAGGATTGGATAAAGTGCTTAAGGATATGAAAGCTGACTTCTCCTCTTTGAATCAAATGGTGACCTATCATTCGGTATCTATAAAACAACTTGAGACCCAAATTGGTCAAATCTCAGCTCACTTAAATCCAAGACAAAAAGGGGTTTTCCTAGTGATACCTTGGCAAATCCAAAGAATGATACTGCCCAATGCATTGCAATCTTGACCCGAAGTGGTAAGGTTGTGGGAAGTGATGTGCTAAATGCTGATAAAGCAAGTCCTAGTAAAGGGAAAGCTGCTATTCTTGACGGTGATGGACTTGCCGAAGAATTGAACAATGAAACTTCCAATGAGGTTGATGATGCACCGAAAAATGTTTCTTTTAGTGAGGGTAAAAAGTCAAAGGTGGGGGTCGTTCCTCCATCGGTACCTACAAAGCCATTGCCTAAAGTTACTCCACCATTTTCTCAAAGATTGAAGAAGAGGGATGAAGACATGAAGTTCCAAAAATTTCTCTCTGTCTTCAAAACTCTTTCTATTAATCTTCCATTGGTAGAGGCGTTGTTAGAGATGCCGGGTTATGCAAAGCTTATGAAAGAGTTGGTCACAAAGAAGAGATGTATGGATTTCAAGACGGTTGAAGTATCCCACAGTTGTAGTGCCATTATGTCAAACGTGGTTGTTAAGAAGGATGACCCAGGGGAATTTACTATCCCTTGCACTATAGGGATATTTCAATTTGCTAAAGCATTGTGTGATTTGGGGGCAAGCAGTAATTTGATGCCCTATGCCATTTTCAAGCAACTTGGGCTAGGTGATCCTAAGTCAACAACTACACGTCTTCTCATGGCCGACCGTTCTATCAATCATTCTATTGGCATCCTTTATGATATTTTGGTGAAGGTAGACAATTTTATATTTTCGGTGGATTTTGTAATCCTCGATTGTGAGATTGATACCGAGGTTCCTATTATTCTCAGTAGGCCATTCTTGGCTACTGGGAGAGCTCTTGTTGATGTGGAAAGTTGTGAATTGAAATTTCAGGTAAATGATGAGGAAGTTACTTTCAATGTTTGCAAGTCTATGAAGCAACCAAGTGACCTCCATGTGATATCAGTCGTTGATGTGATTGATGAAGCAGTTGCTAGTGTGGGTGAAATTTCTTGTGTTGGTGAGTTTTTGGCTTCCGTCCTCTTGAATTACGATGGGAAGAAATTCAAGATTATGATGAGGTAGTGGCTACTCTATCGGGTTTAGGGTCTTATTATAAGAACCCTTTGAAGCTTGATATCAATTTGAAGAATAGGGAAAGTCCTCCCGTAAAACCATCCATTAAAGAACCACCAAAGCTTGAATTAAAGGTACTTCCACCGCACCTTCGTTATATGTTCTTGGGAGCTAATAACACTTTACCCGTGATTATTGCCGTGGATTTGCTTGAATGGCAAACACAAGCGCTTGTTAGTGTGCTAAAAAGGTTTATCAAGGCTATTGGATGGACGATTGCCGACATTGTGGAATTCCTCCTGGCATTTGTACCCACAAAATTCAAATGGATAGTAATTGTAACCCAAGTGTTGAACATCAAAGGAGGTTGAATCCTCCAATGCAAGAAGTTGCCAAAAAAGAGATCATCAAGTTGCTTGATGCTGGAGTTGTTTACCCTATTGCGGATAGCCAGTGGGTGAGCACCTTTCAATGCATTCCAAAGAAAGGTGGTATGACTGTGGTCCCAAATGAAAAAGGTGAGCTTGTGCCAATGCGATCGGTTACCGGTTCGCATGTATGTATGGATTATCGGAAGTTGAATGCATGAACTGAGAAGGATCATTTTCCAATGTCCTTTATGGATCAGATGCTTGATAGACTTGCGGGTCGTTGATGGTATTGGTTCTTGGATGGTTACTCCGGTTATAATCAAATCTCCATTGCACCGAAGGATCAAGAAAAGGAAACCTTCACATGTCCCTATGGGAAATTTTCTTTCAAAAGAATTCCCTTTAGATTGTGTAATGCACTGGCGACGTTTCAACAGTATATACTCTCTATTTTTGCCGGTATGGTAGAGGATTTGATGGAAGTCTTCATGGATGACTTTTCGGTTGTGGGGGATACATTTGAAGCATGACTTGAACACCTTGGTAGAGTCTTGCAAAGATTTGTTGAAACAAACCTTGTGCTCAATTGGGAAAAATGTCACTTCATGGTCAAGGAAAGTATTGTGTTGGGGCACAAAATTTTGGGAGAGGGCATACAAGTTGATCAAGCTAAAGTTGAAGTTATCGCCAAGTTGCCTCCTCCTATTTTAGTTGAAGGTGTTAGAAGCTTTTTGGGTCATGTGGGTTTCTACTGGAGGTTCATAAAAGATTTCTCTAAAGTAGCTTATCCTCTTTGCAAGCTACTTGAAAAAGAAAGTGTCTTCGAGTTTGATGAAGTTTGTGTCAAGGCATTTTTGTATCTAAACGAGAAGCTAGTTTTGGCTCCAATCATTGTTGCTCTAGATTGGAACATTCCATTTGAGCTAATGTGTGATGCTAGCAGTGTGGCTTTGGGGGATGTTCTTGGCCAATGCAAAAGAAATTTGTTTCACCCGATCTATTATGCAAGCAAGACTTTGAATGTAGCTCAAAGAACTACACCGTCACTGAGCAAGAGCTGTTAGCCGTGGTGTATGCTTTCGAGAAGCTTAGAGATTATTTGTTGGGGACCAAGGTGGTGGTACACACTGACCATGCTGCTATACGTTACTTGATGGTTAAGATGGATGAAAAGCCAAGGTTGATCCGATGGGTGTTATTGTTGCAAGAGTTTGACTTTGAAATCAAAAATCAAAAAGGGCGTGAGAACTAAGTGGCGGACCACTTGTCAAGGCTTGAAATAAATGTGGTTGTTTCTGATGAAAAAGACATTGAAGAACCTTTTCCCGATGAGTCGGTGATGGTTGTGTCGAATGCTACCATGCCTTGGTATGCTGATTTTACCAATTATGTGGTATGTGGGATTATTCCCGATGGGCTGAATTTGTACCAACGAATGATGTTCCTTTTTTATGTGAAGAAGTACTTTTGTGATGAGCCTGATTTATTCCGGGAGTGTGCGGATCATATGATTAGAATATGTGTTCCGGAAGTTGAGGTAGATGCTATTCTTGATGCCTCCCATGCGTCACCAGTTAGGGGGCACCATAGTGGAGTGCGTACAGCTGCGAAGGTACTACAAATTGGTTATTATTGGCCAACGTTATATCAAGATGCAAACTCCCTTGTCAAGAAGTGTGTGCAATGTCAAAAGCAAGGAGGAGTATCGCGAAGGCATGAATTACCTCTCACTCCTATTTTAGAGATTGAGTTATTTTATGTATGGAGAATCGATTTATTGAGAAAGTATGGAGTAAAGCATAATGTTGTCACCTGTTATCATCCCCAAACAAGTAGGCAAGTCGAGGTGTCAAATCGAGAAATCAAAGGGATTTTGGCCAAGACCGTAAATGCAAATCGAACCGATTGGTCCTGGAAGTTAGATGACTCTCTTTGGGCATATAGAACTGCAGTCAAGACCCTGATTGGTATGTCACTGTATCAATTTGTGTTTGGTAAATCTTGTCATCTATCGGTTGAACTTGAGCATAAGGCGTTGTGGGCCTTGAAGGCCATGAACTTGAATTGGGAGAATGCGTCAAAGGATCGAGTTGACCAACTCCATATTTTGGAAGAGTTTTGGCTTTGAGCTTATGAGAGTTCAGCCCTTTATAAAGAGAAAATGAAGAAGTGGCATGATGCCAAAATCCTTCATCGAGAATTTAAAGTTGGTGATCTTGTGTTGCTCTACAACTCTTGTCTGAGATTCTTTCCGGAAAAACTCAAGTCAAAATGGTTGGGTCCTTTTAAAGTAAATCATGTGTTTACAAATGGGGCAATAGAAGTTGAAAACGAAGATGGATAGATGTTCAAGGTGAATGGGCAAAGAATGAAGCTTCACTTTGGAGAGCGCCCCAGTGTGACTGTGATTGATGTGGTGTATTTGGATGATGCTTGAAGGCATGTCCACGTCGTGCCACGACGTTAACTAAGACGCTTCTTGGGAGGCAACCCAAGCTTTACTTTTTGTTGTTTGAATAACGTTTATTGGATGTGTAGGTTGGAGTTCGTATTTTGGGAGAAATGCAAATGGGCGAGGGGCTGGAACACTCGGCGAGTCGCCAAATTGCCCCCATCATCACTCAAATGCATCGCCCCATGCAGGTAAAAAATGAGGAAGGTTCTGGAAGTTTGGGTGAGCTTACGGCCCATTCGGCTGATCGCCGAGTTGGATCGGTGAACCTGATCGAGTTCGCCCTTTGCACCTGTTGAAGGGCTGAATATTCTGTCAAGTTTTGCGAGCTATGGCCCATTCGAGGGACCGCCAAGTCGATTGGCGATGTTATTTCAGTTCACCGAATAAGGCACACACTGAAGAGTCTCTGACCTTTTAAATTCAAATCTTCCCTTTTTATTTGAAATTTTCTACTCCTCTACTCGTTCCCTCAAACTTAGACTATAATTACATTTAAGTGTCATGCGATTTGATTCTGAAGTGTTGCTGTGATTTCTCTCCCCTCCCTCTTTGCTGCGTCTATGTCATTGCGTACATTGGAGGTTGGTTTCTCAAAGTTTATCTACTTTTGTGTTGTACTTGAAATGCTAATGGGTAGTGTAATAGGCTTATTGATGCTTAGTTAAAGTTTGTGCCTTGATTGCATGCTCGTTGATTCATATAGTTTTAATTTGAAATCAAGCAAGTTGAATCAATTGTTTGGGCAAATTTGCTTAAGTTTCTCATCTTAGGTGATTAAATTATGGGTGTTGCATGTTGGATAGTGTCCGGGTAAAGCTTGAATAACCCGAATTCGGCCAAATGACTTGAATTTGCCCGATGATGGATTGTGTGACAACGTTCTTAAGGGAAAAATGATAATTTTTGTTGAATTTGAATCGGTTGGGAGAAATCTGAGTACCCCGGCTTGTGAATTGATAGTGGGTAGTTGTGATTTGTCTGAAATTGTACTTGAATTGGTGTGTCATGGGCAGTTGGTTGTAAATCTAGAAAAATGGAGGAGGTGATGCATTGGGCCATTTCGGTGAGCATCATCAAGCTCACCGAGTTGGCTCGACATGTCGCCAAATGTGCTCATCATCGCCTAGTTGCCAGGCTTGTGAAAAGGAGCCACTGGTACTTTCAGCGATGACCCTTCAACTCACCGAAGTTAATTGGATGAGTCATCGAATGACATTGATCTCACCTTTCTGACCTGTAGTTTTACTAAAAAAATTTGTAACATTCGACGAGGTCTCTTTTGATCAACAAGTGAGCTCAATGACACGCCGAACTGCTTTGGTGAGTTTTTCTGCCTTATTGAGAATTCTGTTTCCCTAACCTTTTGCAATCAAATTTTGTTCTCGTTTGTGTGCTTTTACAGATATGACTAGACCTAAACTTCCAACATGAGGTCCACCACCCCGAAAGAAAGCAAAGGGGGTTGTGATTGCAGCAGAGGTTGTGCAGCCCCAACCCACTCGTCGTAAACCTTCATAGACGAGCAGAAAGGGTAAAAAGCAAGTGGCAACCAGCACAAGCTCAGAGGGTAGTTAGGATGTTGATTCCATCCAATTCACCTCTTCCGACTCTGAGAATGATTAGGTTGTGGGGTTTGGGACTCCAGTCCATACACCGGCACCGAAAGCTGAGTTGATAATGCAGAAGCATTCAGAGCTGCGCTCTAAAGCAACACATGACCCGCTGGCACTACTACAGGCACCACTGGCATCACAAGTACCTCCTGTTCTGGTGAATTCTCCCTGGTCAATGAATCGGTTAAAGGCCGCTAGCTTGCGGACTATACTTGAAGAGAAGAGGTTGTCCATAGATGGTATGGTGGATAGATATCCAACTGTTTGGGAGACACTGCGATACCACAGATTCCAACAGTTCATGAAACCTCAAAGTTCAAACGTTCCTACATGGTTTCGAGAGTTCTATGAAGGGTGCACCAAGCTGATCCCAAAAGGGAAAAAGAAGGCTAGTTCGATGGCACTTGTTGATTTTATAGAGGTGCGGGGAAAGAAGGTAAAGTGCAGTGAGACAGATATTAATGATGAGTTGGATTGCACAATACGGACTTTACACTCTTTGGCCGACAAAATCAAGATTCAGGCGTTGGAAGATTTGAAGGGGTGGCTTGCCCTATTATTGAGTAATGCGACACCCCCATGGATCGAGGCGGGGGTCACTATTGAGAAGAAATATCTTAACATTGCAGCACAGTACTGGTTCAGGTTCATCAGTAGCCCGTTGATGCCGTCACAAAATTAATCCATAGTTAGGCATCCGAAGGCTGTGCTTTTGGGGTGTAGCATAGCCCGGGAGAGGCTGAATCTGGGGTCCATTATTGCACAGGAGATGGCTATGAGGGTCAAACAAAATCAAACCTCATTGCCATTTTCTATATTAATCGGCTCCTTGTTTCGCTGAGCATGTGTGCCCTTTGAGGGAATGATGTATATTGAGGTTACTCCTTCCCCATCTTGTGATATTCATCGGATCGAAGTAGAGTATTTGAAAGATGAAGCGGAGAAAAAGAAGAAAACTCTGGTGGACACTTCTCCGGTTGTTGACGTGGAGTCTATGGAGGCTAGTCCTACACCCCCTCCCGCTATTGAGACATCAGGTATACCTACCCCTTCGACCTCTAGTGCTCCTACTCTTGCTCTTGGCTTCCGTGCCCCTTTGACTCAGGCGATGATTTATAAAATGGGCAACCTTTCCCATTCGGCCGATGTGAGGGTTTCTCAGGTTGAGGCCGCTGTCCCTTCGATGATTGATCGTACTATTGTTGCTGTACTTGCTCCCATTCGGGAAGAGTTGAAGGAACAACGTGAGTTGATCACTACCCATGGCCTAGCATTGGATGCCCTCACCACTCAGGTTGAGGTGTGTGAGACGACATACCATAGCCCCACTGATTTGACAGCCCTGAAGGATGATATTGCTGGTCTGCGTCGGGATATGGATGAATTGAAGTCCACCGACATATAAATGCTTTGGGGGTGGTGTAGATGTCCCTGAGAACTGTTCTTAGTTGCCTCCAGTTCAAAAGATCAGGCAGGTCGAGCCAGATGATTCTGAGATCCCTTCGGTTACTGTTACCGGAGACACTGCTGCGGTTGATAAGAAAAGGGATTCAGACACTCCCGAGATGGATGAGATGGGCTTAGTTGCTCATGAGATTGATGTGTATGAGGACTTGGAGGACTTAAAGGGTGACATGCTACGGATAGCTACGGAGGCATCACTACGTGACACTTCCATGATTAGTTCTAGTGGGTCTAAGCCCACGGAAGAGGTCATTGCACAGCCTTCCAGAGTTGGAGTGGAGCAGGGCACTGATGCCCAGGTTGAGGCCGCACCAGCGAGACAGAGTTGCCTTAGGCCTAGCCTGACAGGGGAATCTTTACTCTCACTCCATTTTATTTCCTGTTGCTACTTTTAGTTTTTATTTTTGCATTGAGGACACTGTTTGTTTCTTTTTGGTGGGGTGAAGGCATCTAGTTACCTACCCTTTTGGTTGTATTTCATTTTTGAGATATTTTGTTATCTTCATTTGGAGTTCCTTCATGTTGCTTTAGTAGTGAATGTTTTGGTTTTGGTTTTGATTCATTGGCTTCTCTCTTGATTGCTTGATTATGAATGTTGGTTACTGTTCTCTTGTACATTCGAGTGTCGGTTGTGATCAATATCGATGACTTGAATAGTGCTCTTGATGAATAATATGTTTGTGTGAGTCCAAAGAGGAAATTTGAGTTGCATAAGTCTTGTGTGAACTCTTAGCATCTTATTGTGACTAGTCGAATGTCAAGGTGAGTATTGCAATGACCGTTTCACGTGAGGTTAACTTGTAGAGGATTCATTCACAATTGTGTTTTGATGCCATGTGTGGTGAGTTTTACTTGAAAAGTGTGCATGATGATACCTTGAACTTTCCCCATTGGTCCAATTGACTAGCATTGGTGAATGAAGGAAATGATCTTAGGCATGAATTTTTGAGAGTGAACCTAATTGCTACTATACCTTTGTGTGACCACCTTGTGAGTGTGTGAACTTAGCTTGGCACCATTTGAGCCTAACCTTTTCTTTGTATAAAACATGAACGCAAATGTTTAGATCGGTTGTTGAAATTGCCATGTCTTTCCCACCTATAACCTTCATGAAGCATTGGTTTGTTCGAATAGCCAACGTAGGCCAAGAGCCTAAGTTGGGGGTGTGGTAAGAGTGAGGAAAGAAACTGAGCAAGAAGTTCATAAAATTTGTCCTTGGAAACTTTTTATAAAAAAAAGAAAAAAAGGTATAAAAAAGAGGTGAAAGAAAAGAGTAGAAAGAAAAGAAATGAATAATTTGTATCCATTGTTCATTGTTGTGGAAATAAAAAGGGGCATCCGATGAGCTATACAAAATTTTTTGTGTGCTATGAATAGGCCAAGGATGAGTTGTGAATATGAAAAGAATGAAAGAAAAGGAAATGAAGTGAAATTTGAGCCATGCTTCATGAATGTAGAGTCACCAAGACGAAATGATAATACCCTTACCCTCAGCCCTATTACAAGCCTTGAAAGACCTTTTTGAACTTGCATAAGCTAAGTGATGTGTTGGTTGGAGAATATGGGCAAGCGTATGGATAAAATCATGCATGTTTTTCTTATTGGGAGTGTGCAAGTTGATTTCGATTCCTTAATTATAGTCTTTGATTTGCTTTGTGAGAGCATGGAATCATTGTTGGTGTGAGGGCATTCGAACACTTTTGATGGACATAAATTTGCGTTTGAAGTAAGCATTTATGAGCATGAGCTCTAATTGATGATGGCTAGTCAGAGTTTGAAACTTTGAGTGCACAATTGAACATTGCATGTTTAAATTGTACCTTGTGTGCATTCTCATATTAATTCTCAAGGAGCACTACTTGTAGACATCACTGTTGACCTGATTGATCTCTTGTTGTACTCCTATTTTGATTAGCAACTTGAATATCGACCGATACCAGGTCTTGTGGGTGTTTATGTATATTTTGATTCCACCTCTCTCTTTTACTTTGATATTTGTTCCTTGCTTTTCTTATATTTCTCTTCCATGTGATAACCTATGACTTCTGGTTCAGGTCTTTGGGATTTGACATACATACTGGTGGAATGTTAGTAGGTGCCATCATAACCTGAGATTTTGGGTGATGATACTTAGATTGATAGGGGGATTCTTTACTCTCTCTTTCTCTATGATCTTATTCTATTTTTATGGCCTTGAGGACAACACCTATTTTTTGTTGAGGAGAGATGTTTATTTCAATTTTGTTGTAAATTTTACTTTGATACATTGATTTCTTTTTGGGTAGTAATCTTAACTTAATGATGATGTAGTTAACTTCTTTTTAGTTTATTAGTATATTTGTTTTCATTCTGGTATTGAAGTGGTGTTGACTCTTATTATGAAATCCACATGCTTGTCTACAATTTTTGATTATCGATTGTGTACAACAGTTTTAACTCGAAAAGTGCTATTAGTGAGATATTTGTTGGTGATAATTCGAGTTTGCCATTTTGAGTTGCATAATACTAGCATCAATTTTGAGCATCGTGTATTGACTAGTTGAATATCAAGTGTGAGATTTGCAATGATCATTGCACGAAAGCTAGGGTTGTAGAGTTGTGTTTGATGATTGTGTTTGAGTGCCATGTATGGTGAGGTCTACTTGAAGTTCATGTGTTGTGAAAATCTAGAACTTGCCTTGTTGGTCCAATAGTTTGATATTTGTGAACATGGAAAATGATCATAGGCATTTTTCTTGAGAGTAAACCATTTTGTTGACCATTTGTTGTAGCCACCTTCGGGATATGTGACTCTTATTATGAAATCCACATGCTTGTCTACAATTTTTGATTATCGATTGTGTACAACAGTTTTAACTCGAAAAGTGCTATTAGTGAGATATTTGTTGGTGATAATTCGAGTTTGCCATTTTGAGTTGCATAATACTTGCATCAATTTTGAGCATCGTGTATTGACTAGTTGAATATCAAGTGTGAGATTTGCAATGATCATTGCACGAAAGCTAGGGTTGTAGAGTTGTGTTTGATGATTGTGTTTGAGTGCCATGTATGGTGAGGTCTACTTGAAGTTCATGTGTTGTGAAAATCTAGAACTTGCCTTGTTGGTCCAATAGTTTGATATTTGTGAACATGGAAAATGATCATAGGCATTTTTCTTGAGAGTAAACCATTTTGTTGACCATTTGTTGTAGCCACCTTCGGGATATGTGACTCTTATTATGAAATCCACATGCTTGTCTACAATTTTTGATTATCGATTGTGTACAACAGTTTTAACTCGAAAAGTGCTATTAGTGAGATATTTGTTGGTGATAATTCGAGTTTGCCATTTTGAGTTGCATAATACTTGCATCAATTTTGAGCATCGTGTATTGACTAGTTGAATATCAAGTGTGAGATTTGCAATGATCATTGCACGAAAGCTAGGGTTGTAGAGTTGTGTTTGATGATTGTGTTTGAGTGCCATGTATGGTGAGGTCTACTTGAAGTTCATGTGTTGTGAAAATCTAGAACTTGCCTTGTTGGTCCAATAGTTTGATATTTGTGAACATGGAAAATGATCATAGGCATTTTTCTTGAGAGTAAACCATTTTGTTGACCATTTGTTGTAGCCACCTTCGGGATATGTGACTCATTTTTCCCACTTGAACCTAAGCTGAACTTTTCATTGGAGAAGAAGTGGACCCTCAGGCTTAAATCATTTTGAATCAATACCGCATCTCATTTTTACCTATAACCTTCTTGAAGCATTGAAATATGATAGAGGACCAACTAAGGCCAAAAGCCTAAGTTAGAGGCATAGTAAGTAAAGTGGAGAGTGGAAGAAATATGAGCTAAGTGTGTGAATAGAGACCTCATTCCTGATGGAGAATTTAGCAAAAAGATGGAACTCTTCCACATAAAAAAATTGTAGATTTTGTTGTGTAAATATAGTTGCTAGTTGTGTTGATGTTTCAATAAAAAAGTTTCTCATCAGTTAATCCAAATGAAGTTGCTAGAAAAGAGCATGGGTGAGATTTAGTGTTCAAAATGAGGAAATAAAGTGAGAAAGAAGTGAGGTCTTGCTGATGCTTGAAGAAGACAGAGTCACTAAACCAAAACTATCCAACCGTGTATATCAACCCCATTACAAGCTGATGTGCGTGAACTTGTAGGACAGTCGACGCCCAAAACAAAGGATTAGTGCAAGGAACCAAGCATGTTTATGTATATATGATGTTGTTTTTGTTTAATGCGCAGGAAAAGAGTGTGTAAAAGTAATTAGAAGAGGATGCTTGAAATGAGAGCATGGTGACTGAGGACGGAAGGCTAAACGAACCGTATACTGATACAAGGCCCGTGAAACTGCTCGTGAAGCTGGTTTGGAAGAGGAAGAAATCAAGTGAAACTAAAAGAGACCCTATACGGACCGTTCAACCTATATGATAAGGCCAGGAGTCCGTGAAGCTTCAAGCCAAAAGGGAAGTTGAAGACCAAAGTGTGAAGACATTGAACGAGACCCTACATGAGCCATGGAACTTATACACACCATCAAGTGACTCATGAGAAGAAGAAACTAAAGCTGAACAAATGATTTTGAGTGATGGGTCACAGAAGGCTTAAACGAACCGTGAATAGCTTCACGAGCCATTTACATTCCCGTGAAAGTTGTCGACAGGAACAATTTCCTACTTCATGTAGGACTCTTTTCTAAGACTATAATTAATTACTTAGGGTTTTATTTTTAATTATCATTGATACTTTTGATTTTTTTCTCGCATAGATGATAACTTTATTTATTTTGGAGAATCTTTTGGATATTTGATCATTGTTTGATCTTGACTTCATGTTCTTAATCAAGAATTATTGATTTTCATTATTGTAAGTCTATTCCTCTGAGATTTCATCAATGCTTAACAATTGTTGTGTTGAGAACATGAGCAGCTAAACGCCATAACTAGGGTTGTGGGAACCATGACTAAGGCGCAATGTTAAAATAAACCACGAATAATTGTCAATTAATGTATTGGATGCTTCATTTCTATTTTCATGTTGATTGCCTTCTAACAAGTGCACATGTTAGGACTTGATTAGGAAAATCTAGAAACGAATGAACTCCGCAATTGAATAACTTATTTTGAAGACTTGAGCTCAAGAGAAGATAGTCTTCTAAACGAGTAAGCAAGGGTTAACACTGAGACTGAGAGGAGATGAGTGATATTCATCTAATTGAGCTGAAAAGCGTTTAGGTGTATGTAATTTCCTAAGAATGCATGCATTGTATCAAAACACCATTATTTGTGCAAAACCTAAGTTGTAGCCTAAAGTTCATGGGGATCACAATCCTAGCCAATTCTAATTGATATACAAACCTAGAAACTATCGTTTGCTATTGTTACTATTTCATTCTAAATACAATTGGTTACTTAAATGTTAAAACAAACCCAACATTTACTTTATGCAATTTTCTTTCTGGAAATGTCAACCACTACTGAAGATAAGAACTAGTAGAGTTATTTCTTCTGTATTCTCTGTGAGATCGACCCCAACTCTTGTTGGGTTCTATAATTGACTTCGACCATTTTATACTTCTTAATTGAGGTGTAAATTTGGATGTATCACAAGCCTTGAAACACCTATGTGATCTCATAAGAGCTAGTTCATTCATGATTTGGAAAATATGGGCACGCATATGTTTAGAAGCATGCATGTTATTCTCTTTGTGCGTGTGAGAGTTTATTATGATTTCTTTTTTGAAAAAATGCTTGTGGTGTGTAAGAGCATAGGATCATTCTTTGTGTGAGGTCACTTAGATGCTTTTGTTGAGCATAGCTTTGCATATTTGTGAGCTTTTGTGAAAATTTTCTTTCATTGATTACGGGTAGTCATTGCTTGAAGCTTTTAATGCATAATTGGAAGTTGCGAGCTTAGAAACTAACTTCGTGATAGCACTTGCATTTTAGCTCTCAAGAAGCACTCTTTGAAGACATCTTTGTTGAACTGATAGATATGATGTTTTACTTGAGGAAAACAAAAGCTTAATTAATGAATGTTGATAAGTCGGTGATTTTGGACTCATTTTATGCTTCTAGTTCACCAAAGTTATTTCCTCAATGCCTATTTATGTCCTTTACTGATAAAAATGTGTTTGAATTTCAATTATGAGAACCAATGCTTCAAGAAGGTCTTGGGTGAGAAAGGGAGGTAATGTTTCACATTGGTTTAGGCTTGGAGGTTCGGTTCATTTTCAAAGAATGGTATAATCTCAAATGGTGTAAAATTTGGTTCACACACTCACAAGGTGGTTACAACAGAGGTATAATAGATTGGTTCACTCTCAAGAATAATGCCTAAGGTCATTTCCCACATTACCAACACCAATCAATCGAACCAATAAGGCAAGTTCTAGGTATCCAAAATGTGTGAATTTCATGTAACCCTCACCACACATGACACTCAAACACAATTACTGAACACAACTCTACAACCCTAGCTTGTGTGCAATGATTATTGCAAGTCTTACAATTTGATATTCAACTAGTCATAACAAGATTCTCAAACTCATGCAAGGATTATGCAACTCGAATTGATCCAATTTAACTTTCAGAGACATACGTCTCATTAATAGTACTATTTGAGTCAACGATATTGATCACAATCGATACTCAAATATTAAACATAAGCATACACGTATTTAAGAACCAATCAACATCCAAACTTTGGAACTCAACTAAAGATGGAGAGATGAATCACAACAAAAACCAATGTTATACGAATGAACAAAATCAAGAAGTTATAACTACATCATCATCAAGTTAAAAGAGACACCCCAAACGAAATCAAAACAACTATTTCAAAAATTAAATTACAATAAAAAAACCATCAACACATCAAAGCACCTCTCCTCTACCAACATAAATAGGCATTGTCCTCAATGCCAAAAAATGTAAAAGCATATATATATATAGAGAGAGAGAGAGAGAGAGAGAGAATGTAAGAATCCCCCTATCTGACTAAGCACATGGAGAACTCTAGCTCGCTGGAGTAGCCTCATCCTGGGCATCAGTGCCCGGTGCATCTCTAGCATCAGTAGGCGCCAAAAGGTGAGTCCCACTCAACCTGATCATGGAAGTGTCGCGAATGGATGCCTCTGTGGCAGCCTGTACAAATGTCTCCTCCAGATCTGCTAAATCAATTTCTCAGACCCATTCACCAAACCACATAAATTATTATATTATTAAAAGTGAAAAACTTTAAAATCCAAAGTTGGATTACCATTTTACCTTTTCACTTAATCAAATTTACCTTTCAAGTATAATAATAATATTTCATATTCCATTAATCTAAAATAAAAAGCATGAATCAATACTTGACAAGATACATTATTCTCACTTACAACAAGTTAATAACCTTTCATATTCCGTAACTATTGCAACTTTTAGAATGCACATTTAGTAGTATTTTAGAGTTTAGCCTTCAATAAACAAATACATTAACCCTTTTAAAATCAAATACATATATTAATTACCACTAACTTATGTCAGCAATCCTCTTCATTTTATTACAAGGAATTTGTAGAATTTGAAGGTTACGTTATAATTGAATAATTCAATGTTGACTCATTGATCTAATTAACGCATGAGAATGAAGCTCAAGAATCCACATGAGAATCCTATATAAATGGTGTCCTTTCACTTTGGCAATCATGTGGTGAAGTGTTAAAAAAATTGATATAAAATGATATCCTTCATGGTCTCTGGTGGTGAAAGTGATGGTGTTATTTGTATATTTGGAGGCTCTTCAAATAATAGTTATTTTTTGGTTTGTTATGTTTATAAAATGTTGTCTCTTGTCATAATTTGAACTCTAAAAACTTTTTGTGTGTTAAGTATTCTCAAGGAATCAGCTTGCAAATTCATAGCTATTACGTATTTCTTTTTCAACATCAGCCAAGTCTTTCTCAAAGTTTATGGCTTGTTTTTTTTAGAGCATTGAGCATTTGTTGTTTATTTAGATAAAGAAAGTATTAATATTATCTATTTATTTTCATTTTTCTGGAAATATTTGGTATTACTTAATAGTTCAATTATCTGTAAAATTGAATTTTATTTTGAACTTTCATTGTGTATTCTTTATAACAAAAAGTCTTAGTCATTGGTATTTCAACATTTCATATTCCTTATTAATGATGCAAGCATGACTAAGCCTAAGGGAATCTATTTAATGATTAACAGTCTTGCCGAGCTTTGTTTGATAACAAGAAACGGAAAAAAAAGTGAATATGTCCTTGAGAGAAAAATAGGGTCCTATGAGCAGCCATCAAAATACTAAGAAGGAAAAATTCTTCCCAACAATAATTGATTTCATTTTTAAAAATCCAAAAAAATGCTCACATTTAAGTTATACGATAAGTTATGATTCTTAAATTTCAGAAAAATTATTCATATGGGTTCAAGATTAAAAATTTTATGACTTAATTAAAAGTGAAGTTTACCTTTTCTTCAAGATCAATTTAATATCCAAACAACAAAATAAAAAGAGGTAGAAAAATGTACTCTTTAAAGTGGTCGTATAAAAACTAATTGAATAAAGGTTATTAAGTCAATATGAATTTGCTTTAAAATTTAAAAATTAAAGGAGTATGTAGAAGATGAAAGGAATACTCATCATAGAGTTTATTAGTCATCTTTTAACAAGTCGATAAACAATTGAAATTGTTCTAACACACTTTTCTAAAGCTAAACTTTTTTATGAGTAATATAATGTTGATAAAAAAATTAAGATAACATTAGTGCAAACATTTGTCTAGTCATCTAAATTAAAACTTTCACATTTGCCTCGGGGAATTCATTTACTTCATCCAACTACAATGAGAAAAAGATTCCTACAGAAAAGACATCTTCAAAAGTTTTATAAATTAAAATCAGTACTTATGACAAACATTGTCAGATCTCTTGAAAATAAGCACTATGATGACATTTTAATTGTATTTTATCTCCTAAAAAATTTCTAATAAAAAATATATGCACGAAAAAAATTGTTATTTTAGATAGAAAAATATAATGTCAAATAGGGCTACACGTAGACTAGTCAACATTAAACCCACAAGAATACTGATGAATTTCAATTCAATTTGACATGAATACAAAGATTAAGCACAAAAACAAGAAACTAACATCTTTCAATTATACGAATCAGACCCCAATCAATTCTTAATAGATTATCACTAGATTTTAAACCAAGAATAAAATTGAAAAGGAAAACAAACCTCAATTTGATTATCTGACTCTAATGAGCAAAAGGATTGAATCCACATAAAAATTGTTGATCTTCTTAACAAAGTAATGATAGGGAAAGAAAAAAAAACTAATTAGTGCTTTATGAATGAAAAGAGATAGAAATATTTGAATGAAGATCAAAAGTTTGAATTTAAAATGTCAAAAGACCTTTGGCCTTTCAATTGGTGGGAATTTCGGTGATGGCCCACTAACGTTGCTAACATAAATTCGGTGAGTCGGTGAAAGGGGTCCAGACCGTCAAAAACTTCAGAAGCTTCTGTAGTTTTTTTGATACAATCAGTGATGCTCCTAACCTTGCTGAATGGCACTCGGTAACCCATTAAAAAGGTAAGAGCTCCCCAAAAACTTCAGTGATGCATGCAATATTTTTGGAGACAATTGGTGACGCCAATGGGCGAGCTTCCAACAATAATATATCATGTGAGTTCTATCAAACTCCGACATGTGCAACATTAAAAACTAATCCAAAACCTTGATTCAACCACACATTGTCAATCTGAGGCTATCACATGAATTAAATCAATCAATCATCAGCTATTTCATCCACTCTAGACATCTCTCACAAGCAATTCTAGAGATCTAAGCTAGATAGGAGTTTGCAACCTTAAATCGTAAATGAAATCATGAAGAAATAGATGAACCAATATCAAATCAACATTAGATTAAGCATTAATAAATACTCACATGCTAATTAAGCATTCAATTAAATAAGCATACTCCTAAAATTATGGAGTTTTAGCCAAACATTCTGAAATTAAGAGTATGTTACCAAAATGGTTCTCCAGCAATGCTAAATGGTTGAAGAAACAATACGAAATCAATTCCCAAAATATTCTCCAAAACAAAGCCACAAAATCTCTAAGTACTAGCCAAAAAACTCCAAAAATGTAAAAGCTTCTAAGTACTGGAATATTCAGAATTGTAAAGGATGTCTTTCTCTCGCTAAAAAGATCATTTTATATGTTTCCAATTTTTTTTAAAATTGCTATTCATAGTCTACTCGGCGAGGTTAGTCGGCCTCGCCGAACATGATCGACGAGTAGCCAACTGCTCTTCTTCTTCGTCCAATCGCCTTTTAGTTTTTACCCTGGCCTTCAAGGTTCAGTAGTGTTTGGTAAGCTCGTTGGAGTGCGCCGAGTTGATTCGGTGAGTCACCGATAGCTCTTTTACATCACCAAATTGGCTTGACTTATTGAGTAGAGATCTCTGAACTTTTTAGTGATCTGGGGCTTACTAGGTGATTTACCAAGTGACTTTTGGCGAGCTTTAGCCTCATAAATTTCTTCATTTTTTCATGTACTTGACTTTTTTTTCTTTCATTTGTCCACTTTTTGTCCCTGAGTTCTCATAGCTGAAATTCAAGTAATTTTACATTAAAAATGGACATAATCAAGCATTGAAGACATGATTTGGTGAAATAGAAGCCTAGAGTAAGTCCAAAATCTCTGACTCATCCACACCCTCCACTTAAACTTTTTCTTGTCCTCAAATAAATCATGAGATCAATTAGTTCAACAAAGATGTATACAAACTATGCTTCTTGAGAGCTACCATGCAAGTACTATCACAAGACTATTTTCAAGGTATGCAACCTCCAATTATGCACTAAAAGCTTTAAGCGATAACTAGTGATTATCAATCAAAGCAAAATGCTCACAAAAGCTCACTAAGATTCAAAACTATGCTCAACGAAGGTGTCTAAGTGCCTTCATACCAAGATCTATTACATGCTCTAACAAAGCACAAGCAATATATAAATTTTGGGAATCAACCCAAATTCTCAGCCTCACAAAGAGAAAAACATACATACTTCTACCTATAAGCTTGCCCATATTTTTCAAATGACCAGTGACTTGGTTATTTCGAGATCACAAAGGTCTTTCACGTCTTATAACAGAGCTTATAGGCATGGTAGGATCATTTTGGTTCATAGTGACTTAGCTTTCTCGAGGCATTGACACAACCTCACTTCTTTTCTGCTTCTTTCCTTATTTTGGACATGAAATCTCATCCAACTTCCTTTCGTAGCACTCTTTTCTTAACTCAGTTCTATGGGAACCCCTGTTATTCAATCATTCATTACAATCAACAACCATATTTACACAATATAACTTGGATCTATCTATTTTTTTTCTTCATTTCTTTTTTTATATGGAGGAATTCCATCTTTTTGCCACAATGATTATACGGATGATATTCAAAACTCTTTTCACTCATGTTCCTTCTTCCTTCACTCTCCTCTTTTCTTACAACACCCCCAACTTAGGTTTTTGTCCTGGGTTGGCTATTTAATCACAAACCAATGCTTCAAGAGTCTTGGGTGAGAAAGAGAGGTAATGTTTTACAATGGTTTAGGCTTATAGGTTCACTTCATTTTCAAAGAATGGATCACGTTCAAATGGTGCAAAATTTGGTTCACACACTCATAATGTGATCATAACAAAAGTATAATTGATCGGTTTACTCTAAAAAATAATGCCTAAGGTCATTTCCTGCATTACTAGTACCAATCAATCAGAACAACTACGCAAACTCTAGATATCCACAATGCATGAATTTCAAGTAAACCTCACCACACATGGCACTCAATAACAATTACCGAACACAACTCTACAACCCTATCTTGCATGTAACAATCATTGCAAGTTTTATAATTTGATATTCAACTAGTCATAACAAGATGCTCAAATCTCACAGAAGGATTGTGTAACTCGAATTGACCCAATTGAACTTTCACAGACATACATCTCATCAATAGCACTATTCGAGTTGATGATACTGATCACAATTGATAGTTGAATTGTCAAGATAAGCATAGACACATTTCAAAACCAATCAACATCCAAACTTTGGAACTCAACTAAATATGGGGAGATGAATCACAATAAAAACTAATATTATACTAATGACAAAAATCAAGAAGTTATAACTACATCACCATCAAGTTAAAAGATACGTCCAAAACAAAATCGAAACAACTGTCTCAAAAACTTAATTACAATAAAAAAACCCACCAACACACTAGCAAAGCAACTTTCCCCCATGAACAGAAATATGCATTGTCCTCAAAGCCAAAAAAATGTAAAAGCATAGAGAGAGAAAGTGTAAGAATCCCTTTCTCTGACTAAGTAGGTGCAGAACTCTGGCCTGCTAGAGCGACCTCATCTTGGGCATCAGTGCCCACTGCATCTCTAGCATCAATAGGCACCGAAGGGTGAGTCCTGATGAGTGGTTGACTTATACTCATTTGAGGCCTATTTAGCTCAACAATTAGCGTCTTTAATGCCTAATTATTTCCTATTCTAATGATATTTTGATTATTTGCATCTATGAAGGCTAAAGGACGAGGCAATAATGAATATTTGAAAGAATGGCCAAAAATATGAAAAGAAGTGTAAATTCTACATTGTCGATCACCTAACAATAAGGGGGATCGCCCAATGGGTATGACCTCACTGAAATCGATAGTGCACAGTACTTGAATTAATTGAGGCAGGTCGACAAACTCAAAGAGGAACATCGACTCACGAAATGAGAAAGATGAACATGCTGACCATCGCCGAAGGCAACAGTACATGAAGAAAAATTAAAGGCTTGAAAGGCGAAAAAAGGCGGTACTCGGTGATATGACGAATGCAAAAGGCAGACTCAAATGAGTTCGTCAACTGAGATTCAAATCCCTGAAGTCTAGAGCAAGAGAAAGGTGAGCTGGAGAGAAGTTGGTGATTCACCTAATGTGATCAGCAAGCTCGAATAACGTCGCCCGATGGGTCACACATTGGGTTTTTTGGCCAAATTTTGAAAAACTATAAATAGCCCAAATGAGAGAGAAAAAGAGAGTTCTGAGTCCAGAAAAAGAGAGATTTCTGAATTTCTTTAGAGAGAGAAATACTAGTTTGTGAAGAGCACTTTTAGCTTTTTGGGATCGTTTGGTTGGGAACAAGTTATCCCAGGATTAATTATCCTGGGATTAGTTATCCTAGGATAACTTATCCCACAATGTATATAGGATAACTTATCCCATCACTATGGTATAAATGGTACGAAAGTTATCCCATACATGGAAACCAAATAAGACACCAAAAACTTATCCCATGACTATTTTTTTAATCCTAGGACTATTTATTCTAATCCCTCACACAAAACGACCCCTTAGGGTTTTTCAACTTTGCTCTTGAATTCGACAAATTAAAGTTGGAATCTAAGTGGGTAAAGGTTATAGTTGTGTAATTTCATGTTACCCATGACTGCTTTCATGAAAGATATAATTTCTTTATATTTTGTGATGGGTGACTAAAACTCCAAAATCTAGGGGTGCAATTATGGGGTTGGGTGTTGATTTAATGTAGTGGGTATTGTTTTATGCTCTATTTTAGTTCTGTTCATACATAGATTTAGGCTAATTGACATGGGGTTAACTTATGGATTAATGTTGCAAACTTAATTCCTACTTACGATCTTTAATTGATGCTCGAAAGAGATTTATTGGAGTGGGTTATTAGTCCGATACTTGTAATTTAGGTTTGATGTCTGTAACTTGCTTGAAAATAAAGGTTATTGGTTGGATCTATTTGCCCTATTTCTGCATCGAAAGAGAGAATAGTTTAGGGTACTGGGTTATTTAGTAATGCACATAGATGAGACCGAAAGAAGATTCTATGAATTGATGCTATAAGATCGAAAGAGGATTAGTGTCATTAAAGATGACCCAGCCTATCCATGGATGTTCATCACTATAGAGTAGCACAAATACCCCTATGTGACATTGATTTCCAATCCCCGCACCCCTAGATTACTTATTAATTGATTGAATCTTTGAAATCTTAGTTTAATTGTGACTTTTGACATCAAAATCTTTTCATATAAGTTTGGTGGAATCATCCACCTATTCTCCTTATTGCTGCAAATGAATTAATTTACAATCTAAATAACTTGATAGAATTCCTTGCCTTGTATAATTCCCTGTGAGAGTCGACCTTGACTCTTAGTTAGATATTTATATTAACAACGATCGCTTACTCTTTTAATTGGTTTTGAAGAGTAGTTTGAGCGTTATAAAAAATGGCACCATTGCCGGGGAATGATGGCTAGAAATTCCATATTTAGAAATTAGTTTGTAGATTTGTTTAGTTGTAGTAAATTGTTGCTTGGTGTTGTGGTTTGCTGATTTGCAGGTTTGGAACATGAGTAACCACAGTAGTGAAAATTATAGTCACTACGAACAGAATGACAACATGGGTGATTTGAATGATATGCATGTGAACATCATTCAAACCAGGGAAGCTATCCGGATACCTCCCACAGCAGGGATGGAAGTTGTTCATGTAATCGGAACAATGCTATAATTGCTCCAATTGAGAGGACTATTCGGGGGATTAGCTCATAAGGATCCTCATGAACACTTCTGGAATTTTTTAGAAGTGTGTGGGCCGTTTGTGTTCAAGGATATCTCACAAAGAGTCCGTAAGGTTGAGGTTATTCTCGTTCTCTTTGACGAGAGAAGCTATAAGATGGTAGGTGGAGTTGTCAAATGATTTTATTACTTTTTAGGAGGAGTTGACTGAAGCTTTCTTGGATAGATTCTTTCCCCCTCGAAGATAGTTAAGCTTAGGATTCAAATCCAAAATTTCAAAAGAATCAGAGGTGAACCTCTACATGAGACATGGTTTCATTTCAAAAAATTACTCTTTCAATGTCCAACACATGGTATTCCGAACAATATGATGTTGCAATACTTCTATTGCAGGCTTAATTTAGTTAATAAAGATGTCGCTGATTAATTGGTCCAACGAGGTTTAATGAGGCAGCCGTATGAAGTAGCAGTCTTGTTGCTAGATAATATGACCAAGGTTAACCGAGTATGGCATACAAGAGAGGATCAGGTGTCTACACAAAAACTTTTCATCAGCAAAGAACAAATTGAGAAGGACAAAGAACGAGATGAAAATAGCCAAAAGGATGACCCAACTTGATTTATTGTCTAAACATGTCATGGAGGGTGGGTTGAAATCAGTGAATGCTGTTGGAAAAAGTAGTGGGCAATGCCTGGAGGATGCCAAGTTTGAGGCATTGTACAATGAGGAAGCATAATATTTGGAAAACCAAGTGGAGGGTTCTCACCCAAATTACCAACGACAAGGTGGGAACCAAGGTTGGAACAAGGAGAGAAATAATGGTTGGAAAGATTGGAGAGGTGGAAATTGGAGAGATAGGGAGGTTGAAAAAAATAGATATAGTACTCCCCATTATATCCATGACAAAAGAACCAGCTTGTCCGGAAGGAAACCAAACCAAGGAAATTCTCACAAGGACCTCTCACTCGGTGTCTATCAAACAGTTAGAGACTCAGATATGCCAGATCTCCATCCATCTCAATCCGAGATAAAAGGGAACATTGCCTAGTGACACCATCCCAAATCCCAAAAATGAATGTTGAGAAAGTGAGAACTATGTCATGCCAAGACGTTAAATTAGGCGCTTCTTGGGAGCAACCCAAGTTTTTACTTTTTTTTTTATTACTTTCAATAATGTGTGTTGTGAGTGCAAGTTGAAAGGAAGTCAAAGTAT
>JAGDQO010002506.1:0-30405 GCA_018342035.1 Solanum appendiculatum | reverse complement strand
TTTTTAGGTTTTAATGCATGCATTAGCATGGTTAAAGACCCAATTGCCCTTCAAAATCTTTGTTACATTTTTTCCCCCATAACTGTGAAGGTTATCTTTATAAATAAATATTTTTTATGCAATGTATGCTATTTTTAATACACCAAACCAAACAATGCATAAGAAATAATTATGTATTATTAATGCAAGTATTACTAATACATGACCTATTTAATATTATTGTTATACACTCTATAAAAGGGGTTTTAATGCGTGCATTAGCATGGTTAAAGACCCAATTACTCCACAATTACATCTTTTCCACCATAATTTTGAAGTACATCTTTATAAATAATAATTTTTTATGTAATGCATGTTATTTTTAATAACCAAATCAAATAATGCATAAAAAGTAGTTTATGTATAATTAATGCAAATATTACTAATACAAGCATAAATCATTATTAATGCATGCATTACTAATACATTCTATTTAGTATTATTCTTAACCATTCTACCAAACGACCCCTACAAGAATTCAGGGTCGTTTGATTCCGGTCCAAGTCATTTCAAATTATAATTTTTGAATCAACTTTATCTTATCAAATTTAAATTTGGATGAGATATTCACGACTAAATTTAGAAAAAAATTTATGATTTATTTAATTACAAATATAAATTTTCAATCAAATAAAATATAAATTTATTTTGTAAATTCCTAACGACCCCTCAGCTGATGAAAGCCAATGATTAAGTCTACCTTTTAATCACTGTTGGAAAATGAACACAACCATTCATCAATTTTATCTTAGGGAGAAGACCAGTATGAACTCTGAGCTCTTAGATCTAATGGGTTAGTATTTTCTCTCTGATTTTCATAAAATGAAAGAAGAAATTGCAAGTATTTACCTTCTTTTACTTTGTAAGTTGCAGGTCGCTAGCTAGCTGCTTGGGTGTTTGAGGACTTAAAAATCATTGAAGAAAGGTGTTTGCTGTTAGATTTCAACCACCAAACACTAAACGAAAAGTAGTAAGTTGTTTATTTTCGTTTCTCATTTACTTAAAATTCTTATCTATAAACTAATTGCATCTTATACAGATCTGAATCTGTTTTTTTCCTTTTAGATCTCTGTACTTTGTATAAGTTTCATGGTCAGTTTTTGGATTCAGTCTTAGTTTTTGTCTCAATTTATGCGATATAGTTTGACTTGCCCCGGAGTTTAAGAAAGAAAGAACTTTTGAAACTTATTGATCTAAAATAACTATGTTTGTGCGACTATAAATCATTTCATTAAGAGTATAATAAACATTTTAAAGTTAGATTGTTATTAAATATAGAAAGGTGTTATTATTTTTGAGAATGACTAAAAAGAAAACCAAGTCGTATAAATTGGGACAGAGGATGTAGCATGTTTGACCAAGCTTTTAGGAAGTCAAAACTTCTTATTTTAGAGAGAATTGAATTGTTTGACTAAATTTTTAGCAAGTCAAAAGTGCTTATTTTAGAGAGTTGAGTTATATGGTCAAGTTTTTAGAAAAAAAAAGTGCTTTTGAGTACTAAGAGAAACTATTTTACAATAGTTGCTAAAACTTAGTTTCCCGGGTTCTTCCTTCATGCTTTCCAACACTTGACTCTAGGCTTTCATGCTCTCTTGAAGAACTCTATAGTCTATATGCTTGATGTCAACTTGGTAGTCTCCATTATCAAAGGTGTCTCCTTGATCTATATCATCTCTCCTTTAAATAAGTTTATTCTCGAATTTAGACCTTGTAAAACAAAGAAAGGAGTAAGAATAAAACGGAGTTCATCACTAATAAAACATTGTATACGAAAGGTAAAAAAAAAAGTTCTCAAGCTTGCACTCAAATTTAACACTCTTATGAGTTATGATATAGCCAAGTGTCATGGTAAGCTATAAAGAACAAATTCTCAACACAAATGAAATATACTTGACTATAAAGAAACCAATATTCATGTAGTGAATTCAGATAATCAATGTTTCCAAAGTAAAGATCACATTCCACCATTGTTTATATCATCAAGTGAAACTAAGCCGCCCCTGATTTCTAGACTTGGATACATTAAGCACAAAGACACACAATCATGCATAAGAAGAAATAGTAGTGAAAAATTCATGATTCCATTTATGCCAAATGCTTCTATAACCTACAACATATTGTACACTTTTATGGTATAGCCAAGTATCATGATAAACAACAAATACTGAAATAACGCAACAACCACAATAAGCACTTGGTTAGGAGGAAGATAATATTCACTAAGACTATAATTCTCATCGAACTTCCAAATCTAAGCAACTTTATGACAAGCTAGTCATCGCAACATTCAATAAAGATCAATCTCCCAAGAGAGTTAGTATGCAATTGGATTAGAAGACAAATAGTATCTGATAAAAATAAAGGAACCTATAAATTCAAAAGACAATGCTTGTATACTCATATTATCCCTATTACCTTTTTGCACCAAAACACCCTTCAACTCAAGTTGTTGGATATAATTCATTTTGCAAAATCTCACAAGAAATAATAAAGTCATTGAAATGTCAATTTTGAGCTACCAAACTAGTCCAACATCTAGTTGGTTATCTTCCATTTATCAAACAAAGAATCACATCTCCGGGGTCAAATACAAATCAAACCCCAAACATCTCTACGAGCTCCAACAATCACTTCACATAGCATCTCAAATGGCAAGTTTCTTAAGAATAAACACAAGTCACAATGTTGCTGCAAGAAGTCTGAAGGTCGAGGGACTTAACCTTCATAGCTTTAGAAAGCTCAAGCATTAGTGTCAACCATTCATACAATATCAATCTTGAACTTACAATATATTAAAGCAGTAAATCCTAATGTATCCCAAAATAGTGCCTCCAAACTTCTTACTTCCTTGTAGTCTCTCCCGTGATGAACCTTGATAAATGAATCCGTAAATTTTGGTACCAAAATTGTACATTCTTATTCATCTGTGGCGGTACAAATTTATAGTAGAGAGAAACAAACAAACTAGCAATCAGATTCCTTAATTCTAGGAGATTTGAGCATCAAGGGAAGATCTAATTTCCTAAACTATTTGATAGCATATTAAAGCTAATTTTATTAGATCTATTTACATCCTATAAAATCAGATCTGATCATAGCCGATATTTAGAAATCGACACTCCCCTTTAAGTTGACATGTAAATATTTGTCATGCCTAACTTGCTTACAAGAATTTCATATTTTGGTTTAAACAAGCCTTTTGTGAAAATATCCACAATTTGCTGATTTGTTGGGACGAAAGGCATGCACACACTTCCTTCTTCAATCTTCTCTTTTATGAAGTGCCTATCCACTCCATCATGCTTTGTTCTATTATGTTGAACTAGATTGTGAGCCATACTTATGGCGACTTTTTGTTGTCACATTGCAACTTTATTGGTAGAGCAAACGTTTTTTTCAGTTCTTTCATCATCTTCTTGAGCCAATTCATTTCATAGATCCCATAGGCCATAGATCGGTATTCAACTTTAGCACTGCTACAAGCTACGACATTTCTGACGATACTGATTCATTACTTTTAGGATTTATTCACAATCAGAGGAAACTGAAAAGGTAGAAGGGAGATGGCCAAGGAGTGTCGTGATGCAATAGGTACCATAAACCTTGTGAAGGGCCAGCATTTAGATAGAAGGACCATTAATCAATTGGAGGATGCTACGAAGCACCTAACACATGTAGCTGTATTTCTCACAAATCTGGAGGAGCGTCACCCTGCTAATGGAATATCTGGACATCTTAGGCCCCTATTTGTAGAAGCTCGTGATGGCTTTTCTCTGATGTGTTCTCATCCTCCTCGTTCTCAGTTTACAGTTAAACTGGAGAATATTGCTGAGAAACTCAAAGCTTCAAAGGCGTCAAGATCAACTAAGCAAATGATTCCAGAGTTACTGAAAATGATTGAACCCGAGAATATTGCTAAGCAAATCAAAGCTTCAAAGCCATCAAGATCATCTAGCCCAATCACTATGGATATGGTGGGGTTTATCGAATCCTTGCTTGGTTCTGTTCATCGTGCATTGTTCTTTATCAGTGTAGGGCCTCCTGTGACTGTGCTTGACAAGAAGCTGCGGCATCTACAGGTCTTCTTTACACTAATTTCAAAGCGGGGCATTGAGCATGAGAGTATGAAGGATCTTTTCAACCATGTTGAGGATGTAGCTTACACTGCAGCACAACTATGTCTCTTGGGATCGAGCTGCACTATGGATGACGAGTTCTCTAAATTGCTGGAAAGGATAAGTCGTCCTTTTAGCCCAGAATTGAGGCAGGTTTATCTCAATGCCTTGATAGGGTTAAATTCATCAAGATCAAAGACTACAATGAATGCCAAATATATGCTTGATTTTGTTAGTGCTCTCCAAGATGATCTGAGACTAAGATGTGATAATCGAATTCGGTGGCTCCAACGAGGACTTTCTTACCTTTGTCGATTTCTCAGGGACATAGAATCTTATCCTGTTTCACATCGACAATTGATTTCTCTTCGATTGAATATGGAAGATCTGGCTTTTGGGTTTGCAAATGCCATCTACTCCTATGATGAGGAAATGGATAAGACTACTGAGATAGACCATGGCCTTTTTCATTTGCAACTGAAGTTTAATTATGTTAAAGTAGAAGTTGATCTGATTCGGCTCCAAAACATTCAAGGCACCATGATAGTTCCTATGAAAGATCTGATTGACTATGTTTGGGAAGAGCTGATGTTCTTTAGAAGTTATTTCATGGATGCATTCGACCAGTGTAAAGAGCAGACTAGGATAAATGTTATTTTAACCTATATTCAGTCTGCAGTTAGTCAAGCATGGTCAGTCTGTGATTCTCTTTGTCATGACTTGAATCAAAACGACTTGGCCAGGGAAATTAATTGCTTGCATTTTCAATTGCTTCTTAAGTTCAAGTTTATTAAGGCGGCTATTAGACAGATGTGTCCCAGCATTTCTGCATCATCAACACCAGACCATCCTATGATAGATCTGCTGAACTTTCTTCCCATGAACTTTGAGGCTGTTGATTCCTATTTCAGCGTGCTAAAAGCCTCCTATCCATCATCCTCACATCGTCCCAATTTGGATGGGAATACATCATTCTTGTATAGTCCCAATATGGATGTGGAATCCATCTATTCATCATCCCTAGATAGTCCCAATATGGATGAGAAACCCCCCTATACATCATCCTCACATATTCCCAATATGGATGAGATCTTGATGAGATTTCATGAATATATTCTTGACAATCTGCTACTAAAGGATGAAACCAATTTGACATTTACTGTTGCAGATGAGGTCAAAAAGGTTTACGATGGGTTGTTGCTCCTGGTTACATATCTTATTGAACCTCCAGTTCCTCACACTGAATGCAGGAAGCAAAATGATCTCTCAACGGGAAATGAAGCTGTTGCAATTGAATCGGAATCTGCTGTGTGTTTATATTATGAGGATAATATGAATAGCAACACATGTAGGGAGGTCAATCAGGTACTTCAGTTTTTGACTGTGGCTTTCTGGCTTATCAAGTCTGAGGGAAGCTTGATGGATCTACTTAAGCACAAATCCACTTTGGGAGCTCAAGTTCTAGATCTGATTGAGAGTGCTCATGAAGAGCTTATTCTCCTTAGATCTATTCTCATGGATCTTCTTAGGCAAAGGCTTAACAAATTGGATGATCTCTTAATGCATGCTGAAGTGACTGCCAAAAGGTTAGCAATATTGAGTTGTTCTTGTTATGAAAGTTTCATGAACGGAAGCAGCACTGAGAAAATGAGACCTTTGTTATCTGATTTTCTGCAAGAGATTGAGTCTGTCAAGGTAGAGTTCAGAAATGTATGCTTTCAATTTCTGGATGTATCATCTTGTACCATCACAGATGGAGAAGGCCTTATTAGTTTCTTATTAAACCACCAGGACAAGGTGCCAAATGATGATGCTGTTTCTTCTGATGGAAGTTTCAGCGATGGAAGAAGCACTGAGAAAATGGGACTTTCATTAGCTGATTTTCTACGAGAGATTGAGTCTGTTGAGGTAGAGGAGGTCAGAAAATTATGTGATCAAGTTTTGGATGCATCACCTTGTGAGACGAGTAAGACAGATGGGGAAAGCTTTATCAACATTTTGTTAACCCAACAGGACAAGGTGCTGGACTATGATACTGGTTCAATCTCTTATCTGCGTAACCAAATCTCAGTAGTTAAAGACAAACTATTGCACATTGGCTCTTTACTTGTAGATATTGTACAGTACCGGGATATGCATAAAGAACTTACAGTTCTTGCTGCACGTGTTAAAGATAAAAACTACATTTGTTTCTTCTCTGTCAAGTACCGGGAGATTCCTGCTTGGTATTACACACTGTATCTCTCTGATGTCAAGCAATTCCTTAAGTTTGTTGAGGCAGAGGTAAAGATGATTTGTCTGAAAGTACCAGATTCTTCAAGTTATAGCTTC
This sequence comes from Solanum appendiculatum, assembly GCA_018342035.1. Classification (NCBI taxonomy): domain Eukaryota; kingdom Viridiplantae; phylum Streptophyta; class Magnoliopsida; order Solanales; family Solanaceae; genus Solanum; species Solanum appendiculatum. The sequence goes on along the minus strand of JAGDQO010002506.1, from coordinate 23,920 downwards.
CCTAAGACAAGTGGATTAGGATATCTCAATTGCTTTTTGGGCAAATTGGAGGAGCTTTTACGTTCTAAGCTCGATTTGATAATCGAGTTAAAACATCAGATTGAATCAGTCAAGGAGGGCTTATTGTGCCTAAGATCATTCATTGATCATTTTTCAGAAAGCTATGATGAGCATGGTGAAGCTTATGGTCTTATAACAAGTGTTTCTGTAATGGCATACAAGGCTGAGTATGTGATTGACTCATGCTTGGCCTATTCTCATCCACTCTGGTACAAAGTTCTTTGGATTTCTGAAGTTTTTGAGAATATTAAGCTTGTAAATAAAGATGTTGGGGAGACATGTGAAAGAAAGAAAATTGAAGTGACCGTGCATGAAGTTGCAAAGACCTCCACTAATCTAGCACCATCCTTTTCAGCTAATACTCAAAGAGCTAACGAAGAAATGGAGGGTTTTCAGGATACAATGGATGAATTAAAGGAGAAGCTACTTGGAGGATCACCTGAGCTAGATGTCATCTCAATCGTTGGCATGGCAGGATTGGGCAAGACTACTCTAGCAAAGAAGATTTACAATGATCCAGTAGTCACCTCTCACTTTGATGTCCATGCTCAATGTGTTGTGACTCAATTATATTCATGGAGAGAGTTGTTGCTCACCATTTTGAATGATGTGCTTGAGCCGTCTGATCGCAATGAAAAAGAAGACGGTGAAATAGCTAATGAGCTACGCCAATTTTTGATGACCAAGAGATTCTTGATTCTCATTGATGATGTGTGGGACAATAAAGTGTGGGACTATCTATATATGTGCTTCAGTGATGTTCGGAATAGGAGTAGAATTATTCTAACCACCCGCTTGGATGATGTTGCCGAATATGTCAAATGTGAAAGTGGTCCCCATCATCTTCGTTTATTCAGAGATGATGAGAGTTGGACATTATTACAAAAAGAAGTCTTTCAAGGGGAGAGCTGTCCACCTGAACTTAAAGGTGTGGGATTTGAATTATCAAAAAGTTGTAGAGGGTTGCCTCTCTCAGTTGTGTTAGTAGCTGGTGTTCTGAAACAGAAAAAGAAGACACTAGATTCTTGGAAAGCAGTAGAACAAAGTCTAAGTTCCCAGAGCATTGGCAGCTTGGGAGAGAGCATGTCTATAATTGGATTCAGTTACAAGAATTTACCACACTATCTTAAGCCTTGTTTTCTCTATTTTGGAGGATTTTTGCAGGGAAAGGATATTCATGTCTCAAAAATGACCAAGTTGTGGGTAGCTGAAGGGTTTGTACAAGCAAACAAGGAAAAAGGACAAGAAGATACCGCACAAGGTTTCTTGGACGATCTTATTCGTAGGAATCTAGTGATGGTCATGGAGAAGAGACCTAATGCCAAGGTGAAAACGTGCCGCATTCATGATTTGCTGCATAAATTCTGCATGGAAAAGGCCAAACAAGAGGATTTCCTTCTCCAAATCAATAGGTAAAAAGAACTGTATTAATTTTACTTTACCAAAAAAAAAAAAAGAACTTTATTAATTTTACTGTATTATGTTTATGCCAACTCTTATTTTCACATGTTCTCTTTTATCCGATTCAGTGGAGAAGGTGTATTTCCTAAAAAATTGAAGGAATACCGATTGTTCGTTCATTCTTACCAAGATGAAATTGATCTGTGGCGGCCATCTCGCTCTAATGTCCGCTCTTTACTATTCAATGCAATTGATCCAGATAACTTGTTATGGCCGCGTGATATCTCCTTCATTTTTGAGAGCTTCAAACTTGTTAAAGTGTTGGATTTGGAATCATTCAACATTGGTGGTACTTTTCCCACTGAAATACAATATTTAATTCAGATGAAGTACTTTGCAGCTCAAACTGATGCAAATTCAATTCCTTCATCTATAGCTAAGCTTGAAAATCTTGAGACTTTTGTCGTAAGAGGATTGGGAGGAGAGATGATATTACCTTGTTCACTTCTGAAGATGGTGAAATTGAGGCATATACATGTAAATGATAGGGTTTCTTTTGGTTTGCATGAGAACATGGATGAGTTAACTGCTAACTCACAATTAGCTAATTTGGAAACCTTCTCTACTCCACGTCTCTTTTATGGTAAAGACGCAGAGAAGATTTTGAGGAAGATGCCAAAATTGAGAAAGTTGAGTTGCATATTTTCAGGGACATTTGGCTATTCAAGGAAATTGAACGGTAGGTGTGTTCGTTTTCCCAGATTAGATTTTCTAAGTCACCTTGAGTCCCTCAAGCTGGTTTCGAACAGCTATCCAGCCAAACTTCCTCACAAGTTCAATTTCCCCTCGCAACTAAGGGAATTGACTTTATCAAAGTTCCGTCTACCTTGGACCCAAATTTCGATCATTGCAGAACTGCCCAATTTGGTGATTCTTAAGTTATTGCTCAGAGCCTTTGAAGGAGATCACTGGGAAGTGAAAGATTCAGAGTTCCTTGAACTCAAATACTTAAAACTGGACAACCTCAAAGTTGTACAATGGTCCGTCTCTGATGATGCTTTTCCTAAGCTCGAAAATTTGGTTTTAACGAAATGTAAGCATCTTGAGAAAATCCCTTCTCATTTTGAAGATGCTGTATGTCTAAATAGAATTGAGGTAAACTGGTGCAACTGGGATGTTGCCAATTCAGCCCAAGAAATTCAAACTACGCAACATGAAGTTATAGCAAATGATTCATTCACAGTTACTATACAGCCTCCAGATTGGTCTAAAGAACAGCCACTTGACTCTTAGTAAGGTTTGCTCTTGCTGTGTTAATCTGATTACATTTAACTTTTTTTCATTTTCTTTTACACCAGAACATGTTTATTTTGCTAGTATTACTTGATACCATTAAAAGAAATCTAACTCATATTTCAGATACAATCTTAACTTTTCTTGGGCTTACTTGAGGTCTAGATTAGATCAATGGTTCCTGTAATTTTTAATTCACAGTTTGATTCAACTGTCTTATCATAGTTGTGAAATGATAACATTATTATCCCTAGCCAAATTTATTATGTCCAAGTGAAAACTGATGTCACAGTTATGTTTTTGTGAAATGTTTTTGAATATTTTGCTATAAAACTGATGAATTGACAGGCTTCTATATTTGTCAGCTCAACTCTTTGTCACCAGAAGTGTATTTAGAATTACTGTGGCTTTATGAAAGAGTTCTGTAGAATTTTATGCTTTTGCAAAATTCTTAGGATCTGTTTGGAAAGTCACCCTGGTAATTGGATTTGGTGTAATTGGGTGTAATTACACTGTCTGTCCTGTTTGGTTGGCCATGTAATTATCTGGTCAACAAGTAATTGAGTGTAATTGGCAGTGGGTAATTACACTCTCCAATTCATAGGGGGAGGCTGTGAATTGCTGGTAATTACATGATATAATTACAAGCTCATTACTTTTTAATTTCTTCCTTTTATTTTAATTTTTATTTTTTTCGTTTTAATATTTTTTTTTTTAAAATTCTTTTTAATATTTATTATTCTAATATTTTCTAAAAATATTTATTTTTTATTTTTTATTATTTATATTTCATTTCCTTTTCATTCTCAACCTTTACTTCATGTGATTCCATGCAATTTTTCATATCATTTTAAAAAAAAATTATTAGTGTATAATTTTGTTAGTATTCCAATTTTTAAATTAAAGTAAAATTCATTGTAGAATGAAGTTATGGACTTACGTTTTCCTTTTCTTTTAAATCATATTTATGTATGTTATGTTGAAATTTGTCATAAGAGTATTATGTTAAATTTTTTGTTTTGAATTTAGAACTTATGTTATATTTTCAATTTCATTTGTTTTAGAAGTATTGATTTGATATTTTACATTGCAAGCTATTTTTTTTAAGTTAGACTTGATAGATTATCTTTTTGTCAAATGTTTTATAATTTTATGACATTATATTTATAATATTAATCTTTTTGTCAAACATGCATTTCATGATGTTCATAGAAATTTTGTATTTTTAGTTTTTATAATTAATTTAATTAAAATATACTAAATTGAAATATAAATCAATTATTTTTTATAATATTTGTTAAGAACATATGTTTATTAATTAATAAATTTTCAAAAGACAATATATATCTTAAATATTCAATTTAATATCATTTATAAAGACCCTTATTTGTCTAATATAAATTTTTAATTTTACATAATTAATTTTTATTTTTAAAATTCAACATAACCTTATGATTACACTTTTGCAACCAAACAGTACACTTGTAATTACGCTGTGGCAAACAAACAGGTCAGCGTAATTACTATGTTGTGTAATTACCAGCTAGTAATTACACCAATTCCAATTACTTGGTGTCCTTCCAAACAGACCCTTTAAGTGTCTAGTTTAAAACAGCCGCACTTTTCTATTTCAGAAGTAGCAGCAGCTGAAGTTTAAGATTCTATTTCAGCAAGAGGCATTTTGTTTATTTCTAGAACAAGTGGAGTTATTATGTTGAATTCTTGAAAAGAAGAAGAATCAGGAGCAGGTAAAGATGATCTCTTTTTCTGTTTCTCTTCTTTTAGATGTTATTTCTTCACCTTTCCTCATCATCTTGAATGTGAACACCGCTGAAAGCATTTTAAATAAACTGGAGAGAAATAAAATCTTTTTATATAAAACATTATCATGTAAATATGCCCGAGTCCATAGGGACTTTGTTAGTGATTCCTTAGTTTCACCATGTAGATTGTAGCTCAAAACTTTTGTTCACTAAATACTAACAGCCAGTAGGCTAATTAGTTATCTTAGTCAATGGTTAATTTTTCATTTTGTTTTTTTCCTTCACAGATGATATATGGCGCCAGAATACTTGGCCTAGAAGTTTTTGCCTCATTAATTTAACTATTGCTGTGGATGAAACTAGCATGGCAACATTTTCAACATGTGAGAATAGAGGAACTGTTTGATCTGATCCAAACCCTATACTGCACAACTATCACTCAAGCAATGTAAAAAAGGAGGTTCTAAGAGTGGTACATGTATGACATTTGTGCACACAAGAGGTTCTGGGACTAAGACCATCCAATGTCCAAGGCATTTCAGATGTTAGTAAAGAAAGAAGAAGATTTACCAAATGAGAAAAAAATGGAGCTTCATGATAGGATACCCCGTCTTATCCCCATAGAGAAGATGATTCGGCTTCAATAGCCACTTGCGAGCATTTGTCACAGTTCTTTCTACTCCACATGATGTTTCAGTGGCCTCAAACTGAGACATCACATGAATCTGCAAGAGCGAGTCTATGCATCTCAAGTATCGTCTTGCCTTGAGTTCCTTTTTTTTTCTTTATGGCATTACTCTGGGAGTACATGTTTGTTAGTTGTAAATTGTAATGGTGAATTGTTTGTACATATCTTGTGGGAAGTTTATCATTGTAACACAAGTATCACGCATTACCAGGAAGAGAAATCAGAGATATTTGAGTACCCTTTTTTTCAAAGAGAATTGGAAAATATAGGGAGTGCTATTTCAAAGAATAGACATGTTCATCTGTACAAATAGTGCATATTTACTCTTTTCGTTAACAAACCTGTATTTACTGAATCAAAAATATCCTCACACCAACTTTTAGTTTGAAAAATATCACGTGGCTTTAAAAAAATTACTTCACCCAATTTTTTAACCCCTCTAGACCCGACCCAATAAAAAGCAGCAAGCCAGTGCAAAGGCATGTCAATTAGAGATTCTGTGTCCACTGCATGACTTCCTTTACACAAGAACTGAACCAAAAGGATACAATTCATCTTAACTTTCTGGCAGGGATTGTATTTCTCTTCAAAAACTGAAGAACTTTTTATCAGAGATTTAAACTATATGAATCTCCTTTTATATACTAAACACTTTTCACCAGTTGAAGTAAACATTTCCTTCTCTAGCATCTCCGTCTTCTTTCCCTTTAGATTACTAAAAGGTCGTTGCTTATACTTTATTTCACAGCCACTAATTCTGTAGTATCTCAAACACATCAAACATCAAGAGATATCTGAGGGGTCTCTGAGCAATCTCAGAAGAGGTAAGCAAACTTCATTTTGCCTATTTACAATAAGAACATAATAGAAACCATATACAACATGTGAAACACTAACTCTCTAAATAAAACTCAGAAGACTGTTACAAAAACAAAAACTAAATCTTTACATGGTCCTTGAACAAAGAATCATCCAGGATCATCTTGAATGATAGGCTCTTGGAGACGAAGTGCATACTCCAGTTTCCACAGCACATCACCCATTGATGGCCTATTTTCACTAGACGAAGCTAAGCATTCCACAGCTGTTTCTCCAAACTTCCTGAGGGACTCTGGTCTTTACTTTGGCCGCTAGATTGGGATCTACAATTTGTTCCAACTGTTCCATCTTCTGCGACTCTACTGTCCATGCAGCTAAACTAATCATTTCCTTTGTACGAATGATTTTCTGACATGATATTAATAGAATGATTTTCTATGTACGAATAACTTATTAGAAACCATATACAACATGTGAAACAACCGGACACACACAATAAAATGAAGAGAGGATCCACAGGTAGAGCAATGCATGTTTTCATAGTTAACTTTCTTTCTATATAAAAATCAGAACTTAGTAAAATAAATTGTTACATAAACAAAAAAAAATCTTCGTATGATTCATGAACATAAGTGGAATTAACAAATACTTAAGGAAGGTATGTACCATTTTCACTTTAGTTATCTCGGACATATATATCATCACTAGAGAGATCATCCCAATTTGATGTTTTGATCGAAGCAGCAGAAGAACTGTCATAAACATGGCTGAAATCATTGATTTGCTCGCGAATAGGGATGGTACTGTTTTCTTCAGGATCATCTTGAATAACAGCCTCTTGGAGACGAAGTGCATACTCCAGTCTCCACAGCACATCACCAATTGATGGCCTATCTTCACCAGACAAAGCTAAGCATTTCACCGCTGTTTCTCCAAACATCCTGAGGGACTCTGGTCTTATTTTGGCTGCAATATTGGGATCTATGATTTGTTCCAACTGTCCCTTCTTCTGCGACTTCTCTACCCATTCAGCTAAAAAAATCATCCCACCCGGAAGATATCCATATATGGCAGGCCTAGCACAAAGACTTCGAATAAAACAACACCAAAAGAATAAACATCAGATTTTTCTGTCAGCTGTCCCTTAAAATAATATTCAGGGTCAAGGTAGCCCATAATTCCTTTCCTGGGTATGCAAGTCTGGTCTAGATCAAGGTCAGGCCCTGCCTTGGATAGTCCAAAATAAGTAATTTTTGCCACAAAATTCTCATCAAGTAATATGTTTGCAGACTTGACATCACAATGTATAATTCCGCTAGTATGAAGGCAGTGAAGACCTCTGGCTGCCCCGATGCATATCTCCAGTCTCTGCTCCCACCTCATAGTGGGTAGATCTGAGCCATACAAATGGCTCCTGAGGTTTCCATTCTCCATGTACTCATAAATTAGAGTCATCTTATATTTTTCATCACAGTATCCAATCAATGAAACCAGATACGGATGGCGGAACTGAGAGAGAATCTCAATTTTTGTTTGGAACTCTGCGATACCTTGTCGGGACTCAGGATTATACCTTTTCAAGGCCACCTTTGTACCATCACACAAAACACCCCTGTAAACCTTCCCAAAGCTACCCTCTCTAATGAGAAACTTCACATCGAAGTTGTTAGTTGCTTCCTCCAAATGTACAAAAGGAATTCGAAAACTTTCAATAGGAAAGGGATAAGTCGTATCACTTATGGAAGTTGTTGCCTTTGAATACTTGGTTCCCATGGTGGAGTGCAACCATTAATAGATAAAGAAATCTAGTATTTGACTGGGCAAACTGTTCTTCTTTTCTACAGCAATATCAAAACTCACAAGTACATCTCATGATCCGAAGGCTTTGCTGTGTCAAAGTTGAAAACCACAACACCAGAGATTTGGAGGATTAGAAGACCAGAGACTGAAAAGTATTCAAGCTGGCTTTGGATACACCAATCAGTGGAGAATCTATGTGTTAAAATTGGGTCACCGGAACCCGTGTCTTCCGACTAAATTCGATATATTACTTGTATAATTATTAAAAAATATATTAAATAAAACTTGCCGAACCCATTCTCAAAATGGGTAGATGGTTCATTGGTTTAAAGGCCTGTTTTCAACCTGAGAACTCAGGTTCGATTCTAGGCACCAACATTTCGCTTCAATCTTTTTTTTATTAATTAAAAACACCGTTTTTCTAAAAAAAAAAAAAAAACTAAATTCTAAAAGCTCTAAAAGTCAAAAACTTCAAAAGGTTTTCTTGATTTCTTCTCACGCGCTTTCCAAGTTCCAACAATATTTTTTCTTCTCTCTTCAAATTTGTCTTTTATTTTCCACACAAGAAGCTTCAAATCTCCAACTTCAACTCTTCAAGTCACTAAGAATCTAGAAAAATCATCATTGTCAAGGTTTAAGGTAAAATTCTTTTAGTTTATGATTTGTCTTTTTAATAAACAAACTAACAAAATCAAAAAAATTTAAATACATGACTTTTAATTTAGGGTTCACATAAAAAAAAATTCTTGTCATTACTTATAATAGGAAATCATCAAGAACTAATGAATTGGTTATCTCAAACTTACATATTTTGCGGATGTAACTTGTAAGGAATGTGTTTTTATATTTTATTATTAATTTTGAAGGGTGTGATTCCCTTTTTTTGTTAATGTGAAATGGGTGTGATTCCTCTTCTTTATTATGAATATGTGATTTCGAATACAAAATTAAAGAGGTATAAGTCATCTTTTTTATTATGAATGTGTGATTTTCTTATTGTTAAATGTGAAAGGAGTGTGATTCCTCTATTTAGTTAGATTTGCAAGGATTGCGATTCCTCTATTTTATTTGAACTTGCAAGGGTGTGATTCCCTTATTTTTTTATTGTGAAAAGTATGTGATTCTCTTATTTTATTTTAAATTTGGTAGTTAAATTTGTGACTAAGTTGAATAGTAATTTGAATTTGTAGGAACATTTATCCTTGGATATCTAAATGAATAAATTCTTGATTAAGCAACCACGTTCTAGTAGCGGTCCATCTTTTAGTTCACATGTCGCTCCAAAAGCTCAAAGAGAGACAATTACACCTTCTTCTTCAAATGTTGATTGTATTCTTGGGGTTGAATTTCTTAAACGGGATCCCGGAGAAAGAAAACCCATCTTTGAATATGATTCCAATATTCGAGATGTTGTGAAGAGACATTATATTTTGATGGGGCCTTATCAACCAAAACTTCGTATATATCCTAAAACAACATTTGGGACTAGGAATCCCCAATTTAATGCTGAGTGGTTTAATAATCCAAATTCTACTTGGTTGGAATATAGCATAAATGATGATGCTTTATTTTGTTTGTGTTGTTATCTCTTCAAGAATGAATTTGAAAGTCGTGGCAATGCGGGAAAATCATTTACACAAGATGGTTTTAGAAATTGGAACCATGGTCCGAAAAGAATTCGATTGCATGTTGGTGAGGTAAATAGTATTCATAACAAATGTTTGAATAGGATGCTTGATTTTGCGAATCAACGTAAATCAATTCAATCTTCTCTTCACAAGCAAAGTGAAAAAACAAAAAGTGATTATCGAATTCGTTTAAACGCCTCAATCGATGTGGTAAGGTTTCTCCTAAGAAACGGATTACCATTTCGTGGTCATGATGAGAGTGAAGATTCCGATTACAAATGTCTATTTCTTGAACTTTTGAAATTTCATGGGGTTAGTCGTCCGGAATTGGAAACGGTGATATTACAACATGCTCCAAGAAATGATATGATGATTTGTTCGACAATTCAAAAAGAGATTGTGGATGCTTATACTAAAGAAACAATTAAAGCTATCATCAAAGACTTGGATGGTGATTATTTTGGAATACTAGTTGATGAGTCAAAGGACATTTCACATCAAGAGCAAATGGCACTAGTTTTACGATATGTTAACAAAAATGGAGAGTTGATAGAAAGCTTTTTGGGTATTGTTCATGTGAGTGATACATCCGCAAGATCATTACAAAAAGTAATTTACTCTTTACTTATGGATCACTCGCTATGCCTATCAAGACTCTGTGGACAAGGTTATGATGGAGCTAGTAATATGCAGGGAGAAAAAAATGGCCTAAAGTCTTTGATTTTGCAAGATGCTCCGTCTGCATATTATATTCATTGTTTTGCTCACCAATTGCAATTGACACTTGTGGCTCTTTCTAAAAAGCATCCGGATGTGAAAATTTTCTTTTATGTTGTCACTAATGTTTTGAATACTATTGGAACATCTTTTAAACGCAGGGACTTACTTCGACAACACCAAGTTGAGAGGTTGGAAGAATTGCTTAAATCTGGGGAAATTCTTACTGGGCAAGGATTAAATCAAGAACGTGGCCTCCAACGACCGGGTGATACTCGTTGGGAATCCCATTTCAAGACCTTGAAAAATTTCATGATTATATTTTCTTCAATTGCTAATGTGCTTAAAGATATGAAAGAAGATTCTCCACATGATCTTGATAAACTTGCAGCAGGTAATCTTTTAGATAAAATTCAAGAATTTGAATTTATCTTTGTGTTGCATTTGATGTTCAAGATGATGCTTCTTACAAATGAATTGAACAAAGCTTTACAAAAGAAAGATCAAGATATCGTCAATGCTATGGGATTACTTAATCTTTCAAAGAGAATATTACAAACAATGAGAGAGAGTGGGTTGGAGTCTTTGATGGATGAGGTTAATTCATTTTGTGGTAAACATGATATTTTGATTCCCGAAATGACTGAAGACTATCCAAGATCGAAGCGTCAGAAGTCCAAAGTTTCATATTTACATCACTTTCGTGTGGAAGTGTTTTATGCAGTTATTGATTTGCTCAATAATCGTTTTGATGTTGTGACTAGTGACTTACTCCTTGGTATGGCTAGTTTGAATCAGGTTGATTCATTTGCTAATTTTAGTAAGAGCAGAATAATGAAGTTGGCCGAATATTACAAAAGTGAGTTTGGCGATAATCAACTTCGAGATCTCAGTTATCAGCTTGATAGTTTCATTGTCTATGCTCGAGAGTGTGGTAGCAAATTTCTCAACTTGAAGGGGATTAAGGATCTTGCTATTATGATGGCACAAACAAAATTGGATCAAACTTGGTCTCTTGTTTATTTACTTGTAAAGTTGACTTTGATTTTGCCTGTTGCTACTGCAAGTGTGGAAAGAGCATTCTCCTCAATGAAGCTCATCAAAAATGATCTACGCAATAGCATCGGTGAAGAAATTTTGAATGGTTGTTTAGTTTGTAAGATAGAGCGTAAGATATTTGAAAATGTAAGTAATGATGCTATTATAGATCGTTTTCAAAATATGAAGTCTCGCCGAGTACAATTGTAAACTGATGATATTTTTTGTGGTAATGTAATTTTTTTTATCTTTTGCTCACTTAGTTATTGTTATTGTTAATTTTTAGATCTTATCTTTAAAGTAATGGTGCACGTTTTCTTGAAATCCTAGATTTTGCCACTAGGTGTATTTACATGATAATGTTTTATATTTTCCTTTCTAATTTTATTGTTAATGTGTTTGCCTCAAATTCACCTTGGAGGCCTAGACTTAGGCATTTTATTTAATTTTTTTAGTTCCATTTTCTAAGTTAAAAAAAAAGAACATAAGTCATAGTTCCGTTTAGATTGAGTTAAAAAAAATAGCTTTTAAGTCAAAAAATAAAAAGTCAAACTTAAATGACTTTTAAATCAAAAAGTAAAAAGTAGGGGGAAACCTACTTTTGGTTTTTAACTTTTTTTTTAAAGTCATTTTAAACTAATTTAAAGTTATTTTTAACCTTGCCAAACACTTCCAAAAGCTAAAAATATTTAAAATAGGTTGACCAACTTTTAAGCCAATCCAAACAGATTCTTATTAATGCAAGCATTACTAATACACCATATTTAACATTATTGTTATATACTCTATGCAAGGGGTTTTAATGCATGCATTAACTTGGTTAAAGACCACATTGCCCCACAATTACATCTTTTCTACCATAATTGTGAAATACATCTTTATAAATAAATATTTTTATACAATGCATGCTATTTTTAATACACCAAATTAAATAATGCATAAGAAATAGTCAAATAGTCTATGTATAATTAAAACAAACATTACTAAACAAATATAAATCATTATTAATGCAAGCATTACTAATACACTCTATCAAATGACCCCTACAAGAATTAGGGATCATTTGATTTCGGTCCAAGTCATTTCAAAATTATATTTTTTGAATCAACTTTATCTTATCAAATTTAAATTTGGATGAGATATTCACGATTAAATTTAGAATAAAATTTATGATTTATTTAATTACAAATATAAATTTTCAATCAAATAAAATATAAATTTAATTTGTAAATTCCTAACGACCCCTCAGCTGATGAAAGTCAATGAATAAGTCTACCTTTTAGTCACTGTTGGAAAATGAACACAACCATTCATCAATTTTATCTTAGGGAGAAGACCAGTATGAACTCTAAGCTCTTAGATCTTATGGGTTAGTATTTTCTCTCTGATTTTCATAAAATGAAAGAAGAAATTGCAAGTATTTACCTTATTTTAATTTGTAAGTTGCAGGTCGCTAGCTAGCTGCTTGGGTGTTTGAGGACCTAAAAGTCATTGAAGAAAGGTGTTTGCTGTTAGATTTCAACCACCAAACACTAAACGAAAAGTATGAAGTTGTTTATTTTCGTTTCTCATTTACTCAAAATTCTTATCTATATACTAATTGCATCTTATACAGATCTGAATCTGTTTTTTTCCTTTTAGATCTCTGTACTTTGTATAAGTTTGATGGTCAGTTTTTGGATTCGGTCTTAGTTTCTGTCTCAATTTATGCAAAGTAGTTTGACTTGCCCCGGAGTGTAAGAAAGAAAGAACAACTTTTGAAACTTATTGGTCTAAAATAACTATGTTTATGCGACTATAAATCATTTCATTAAGAATATAATAGACATTTTAAGGTTAGATTGTTATTAAATATAGAAATGTGTTATTCTTTTTGAGAATGACTAAAAAGAAAACTGAGTTGTATAAATTGGGACAGAGGACGTAGCATTTTTGACCAAGCTAGGAAGTCAAAACTTCTTATTTAGAGAGATTGAATTGTTTGACTAAATTTTTAGCAAGTCAAAAGTGCTTATTTTAGAGAGTTGAGTTATATGGCCAAGTTTTTAGAAAAAAAAGTGCTTTTGAGTACTAAGAGAAACTATTTTTCAATAGTTGCAAAAACCTAGTTTCCTGGGTTCTTCCTTCATGCTTTCCAACACTTGACTCTAGGCTTTCATGCTCTCTTGAAGCACTCTATAGTCTATATGCTTGATGTCAACTTGGTAGTCTCCATTATCAAAGGTGTCTCCTTGATCTATATCATCTCTCCTTAAAATAAATTTATTCTCGAATTTAGACCTTGTATAACAAAGAAAGGAGTAAGAATAAAACGGAGTTCATCACTAATAAAACATTGTATATGAAAGGTAAAAAAAAAGTTCTCAAGCTTGCACTCAAATTTAACACTCTTATGAGTTATGATATAGCCAAGTGTCGTGGTAAACTATAAAAAACAAATTCTCAACACAAATGAAATATACTTTAATATAAAGAAAACAATATTCATGTAGTGAATTCAGATAATCAATGTTTCCAAAGTAAAGACCACATTCCACCATTGTTTATATCATCAAGTGAAACTAAGCCGCCCCTGATTTCTAGACTTGGATACATTAAGCACAAAGACACACAATCATGCATAAGAAGAAATAGTAGTGAAAAATTCATGATTCCATTTATGCCAAATGCTTCTTTAACCTACAACAAATTGTACACTTTTATGGTATAGCCAAGTATCATGATAAACAACAAATACTGAAATAACGCAACAACCACAATAAGCACTTGGTTAGGAGGAAGATAATATTCACTAAGACTATAATTCTCATCGAACTTCCAAATCTAAGCAACTTTATGACCAGCTAGTCATCGCAACATTCAATAAAGATCAATATCCCAAGAGAGTTAGTATGCAATTGGATTAGAAGACAAATAGTATCTGATAAAATAAAGGAACCTATAAATTCAAAAGACAATGCTTGTATGCTCATATTATCCCTATTACCTTTTTGCACCAAAACACCCTTCAACTCAAGTTGTTGGATATAATTCATTTTGCAAAATCTCACAAGAAATAATAAAGTCATTGAAATGTCAATTTTGAGCTACCAAACTAGTCCATCATCTAGTTGGTTATCTTCCATTTATCAAACAAAGACTCACATCTCCGAGGTCAAATACAAATCAAACCCCAAACATCTCTACGAGCTCCAACAATCACTTCACATAGCATCTCAAATAGCAAGTTTCTTAAGAATAAACACAAGTCATCACAATGTTGCTGCAAGAAGTCTTAAGGTCGAGGGACTTAACCTTCATAGCTTTAGAAAGCTCAAGCATAAGTGTCAACCATTCATACAATATCAATCTTGAACTTACAATATATTAAAGCAGTAAATCCAATGCATCCCAAGATAGTACCTCCAAACTTTTTACTTCCTTGTAGTCTCTCCCGTGATGAACCTTGATAAATGAATCCGTAAATTTTGGTACCAAAATTGTACATTCTTATTCATCTGTAGAGGTACAAATTTATAGTAGAGAGAAACAAACAAACTAGCCATCAGATTCCTTAATTCTAGGAGATTTGAGCATCAAGGGAAGATCTAATTTCCTAAACTATTTGATAGCATATTAAAGCTAATTTTATCAGATCTATTTAAATCCTATAAAATCAGATCTGATCATAGCCGATATTTAGAAATCAACACTCCCCTTTAAGTTGACATGTAAATATTTGTCATGCCTAACTTGCTTACAAGAATTTCATATTTTGGTTTAAACAAGCCTTTTGTGAAAATATCCACAATTTGCTGATTTGTTGGGACGAAAGGCATGCACACACTTCCTTCTTCAATCTTCTCTTTTATGAAGTGCCTATCCACCCCATCATGCTTTGTTCTATCATGTTGAACTGGATTGTGAGCAATACTTATGGCGACTTTTTGTTGTCACATTACAACTTTATTGGTAGAGCAAACGTTTTTTTCAGTTCTTTCATCATCTTCTTGAGTCAATTCATTTCATGGATCCCATAGGCCATAGATCGGTATTCAACTTTAGCACTGTTACAAGCTACGACATTTCTGACGATACTGATTCATTACTTGCAGGATTTATTCACAATCAGAGGAAACTGAAAAGGTAGAAGGGAGATGGCCAAGGAGTGTCGTGATGCAATAGGTACCATAAACCTTGTGAAGGGCCAGCATTTAGATAGAAGGACCATTAATCAATTGGAGGATGCTACGAAGCACCTAACACATGTAGCTGTATTTCTCACAAATCTGGAGGAGCGTCACCCTGCTAATGGAGTATCTGGACATCTTAGGCCCGTATTTGTAGAAGCTCATGATGGCTTTTCTCTGATGTGTTCTCATCCTCCTCGTTCTCAGTTTACAGTTAAACTGGAGAATATTGCTGAGAAACTAAAAGCTTCAAAGGCGTCAAGATCAACTAGGCAAATGTATTCCAGAGTTGCTGAAAATGATTGAACCCGAGAATATTGCTAAGCAAATCAAAGCTTCAAAGCCATCAAGATCATCTAGCTCAATCACTATGGATATGGTGGGGTTTATCGAATCCTTGCTTGGTTCTGTTCATCGTGCATTGTTCTTTATCAGTGTAGGGCCTCCTGTGTCTGTGCTTGACAAGAAGCTGCGGCATCTACAGGTCTTCTTTACACTAATTTCAAAGCGGGGCATTGAGCATGAGAGTATGAAGGATCTTTTCAACCATGTTGAGGATGTAGCTTACACTGCAGCACAACTATGTCTCTTGGGATCGAGCTGCACTATGGATGACGAGTTCTCTAAATTGCTGGAAAGGATAAGTCGTCCTTTTAGCCCAGAATTGAGGCAGGTTTATCTCAATGCCTTGATAGGGTTAAATTCATCAAGATCAAAGACTACAATGAATGCCAAATATATGCTTGATTTTGTTAGTGCTCTCCAAGATGATCTGAGACTAAGATGTGATAATCGAATTCGGTGGCTCCAACGAGGACTTTCTTACCTTTGTCGATTTCTCAGGGACATAGAATCTTATCCTGTTTCACATCGACAATTGATTTCTCTTCGATTGAATATGGAAGATCTGGCTTTTGGGTTTGCAAATGCCATCTACTCCTATGATGAGGAAATGGATAAGACTACTGAGATAGACCATGGCCTTTTTCATTTGCAACTGAAGTTTAATTATGTTAAAGTAGAAGTTGATCTGATTCGGCTACAAAACATTCAAGGCACCATAATAGTTCCTATGAAAGATCTGATTGACTATGTTTGGGAAGAGCTGATGTTCTTTAGAAGTTATTTCATGGATGCATTCGACCAGTGTAAATAGCAGACTAGGATAAATTTTATTTTAACCTATATTCAGTCTGCAGTTAGTCAAGCATGGTCAGTCTGTGATTCTCTTTGTCATGACTTGAATCAAAACGACTTGGCCAGGGAAATTAATTGCTTGCATTTTCAATTGCTTCTTAAGTTCAAGTTTATTAAGGCGGCTATTAGACAGATGTGTCCCAGTATTTCTGCATCATCAACACCAGACCATCCTATGATAGATCTGCTGAACTTTCTTCCCATGAACTTTGAGGCCGTTGATTCCTATTTCAGCGTGCTAAAAGCCTCCTATCCATCAACCTCACATCGTCCCAATATGGATGCGAATACATCATTCTTGTATAGTCCCAACATGAATGTGGAATCCCTCTACGCATCATCCCCAGATAGTCACAATATGGATGAGAAACCCCCCTATACTTCATCCTCACATATTCCCAATATGGATGAGATCTTGATGAGGTTTCATGAATATATTCTTGACAATCTGCTACTAAAGGATGAAACCAATTTGACATTTACTGTTGCAGATGAGGTCAAAAAGGTTTACGATGGGTTGTTGCTCCTGGTTACATATCTTATTGAACCTCCAGTTCCTCACACTGAATGCAGGAAGCAAAATGATCTCTCAACGGGAAATGAAGCTGTTGCAATTGAAGCGGAATCTGCTGTGTGTTTATATTATGAGGATAATATGAATAGCAACACCTGTAGGGAGGTCAATCAGGTACTTCAGTTTTTTGACTGTGGCTTTCTGGCTTATCAAGTCTGAGGGAAGCTTGATGGATTTACTGAAGCACAAATCCACATTTGGAGCTCAAGTTCTAGATCTGATTGAGAGTGCTCATGAAGAGCTGATTCTCCTTCGATCTATTCTCATGGATCTTCTTAGGTAAAAGCTTAACAAATTGGATGATCTCTTAATGCATGCTGAAGTGACTGCCAAAAGGTTAGCAATATTGAGTTGTTCTTGTTATGAAAGTTTCATGAACGGAAGCAGCACTGAGAAAATGAGACCTTTGTTATCTGATTTTCTGCAAGAGATTGAGTCTGTCAAGGTAGAGTTCAGAAATGTATGCTTTCAACTTCTGGATGTATCATCTTGTACCATGACAGATGGAGAAGGCCTTATTAGTTTCTTATTAAACCACCAGGACAAGGTGCCAAATGATGATGCTGTTTCTTCTGATGGAAGTTTCAGCGATGGAAGAAGCACTGAGAAAATGGGACTTTCATTAGCTGATTTTCTACGAGAGATTGAGTCTGTTGAGGTAGAGGATGTCAGAAAATTATGCGATCAAGTTTTGGATGCATCACCTTGTGAGACGAGTAAGACAGATGGGGAAAGCTTTATCAACATTTTGTTAACCCAACAGGACAAGGTGCTGGACTATGATACTGGTTCAATCTCTTATCTGCGTAACCAAATCTCAGTAGTTAAAGACAAACTATTGCACATTGGCTCCTTACTTGTAGATATTGTACAGGACCGGGATATGCATAAAGAACTTACAGTTCTTGCTGCACGTGTTAAAGATAAAAACTACATTTGTTTCTTCTCTGTCAAGTACCGGGATATTCCTGCTTGGTATTACAAACTATATCTCTCTGATGTCAAGCAATTGCTTAAGTTTGTTGAGGCAGAGGTAAAGATGATTTGTCTGAAAGTATCAGATTCTTTAAGTTATAGCTTCCCTAAGATAAGTGGATTAGGATATCTCAATTGCTTTTTGGGCAAATTGGAGGAGCTTTTACGTTCTAAGCTCGATTTGATAATCGAGTTAAAACATCAGATTGAATCAGTCAAGGAGGGCTTATGGTGCCTAAGATCATTCATTGATCATTTTTCAGAAAGCTATGATGAGCATGGTGAAGCTTATGGTCTTATAACAAGTGTTTCTGTAATGGCATACAAGGTTGAGTATGTCATTGACTCATGCTTGGCCTATTCTCATCCACTCTGGTACAAAGTTCTTTGGATTTCTGAAGTTTTTGAGAATATTAAGCTTGTAAATAAAGATGTTGGGGAGACATGTGAAAGAAAGAAAATTGAAGTGACCGTGCATGAAGTTGCAAAGACCTCCACTAATCTAACACCATCTTTTTCAGCTAATACTCAAAGAGCTAACGAAGAAATGAAGGGTTTTCAGGATACAATGGATGAATTAAAGGAGAAGCTACTTGGAGGATCACCTGAGCTAGATGTCATCTCAATCGTTGGCATGGCAGGATTGGGCAAGACTACACTAGCAAAGAAGATTTACAATGATCCAGTAGTCACCTCTCACTTTGATGTCCATGCTCAATGTGTTGTGCCTCAATTATATTCATGGAGAGAGTTGTTGCTCACATCTTGAATGATGTGCTTGAGCCGTCTGATCACCATGGAGAGAGTTGTTGCTCACTCAATAATATTATTAATGTTTTCAATAATATTATTATCCCTAGCCAAATTTATTATGTCCAAGTGAAAACTGATGTCACAATTATGTTTTTGTGAAATGTTTTTGAATTTTTTGCTATAAAACTGATGAATTGACAGGCTTCTATATTTGTCAGCTCAACTCTTTGTCACCAGAAGTGTGTGTAGAATTACTGTGGTTTTATGAAAGAGTTGTGCTTTTGTAGAATTCTTATGTGTCTAGTTTAAAACAGCGGCACTTTTCTGTTTCGGAAGTAGCAGCAGCTAAAGTTTAAGATTCTATTTCAGCAAGAGGCATTTTGTTTATTTCTAGAACAAGTGAAGTTATTATGTTGAATTCTTGAAAAGAAGAAGAAACAGGAGCTGGTAAAGATGATCTCTTTTTCTGTTTCTCTTCTTTTAGATGTTATTTCTTCATCTTTCCTCATCATCTTGAGCGTGAACACTGCTGAAAGCATTTTAAATAAACTGTAGAGAAAAATAAAATCTTTTTATGGAAAAGGGTCAAAAATACCCTGAACTTTAGGAAAAGGTTTAAAAATACTCTTCATTCATCTTTTGGTCTAAAAATATCATTTTAGTCATCTTTTTGGTCTAAAAATACCCTTCCATTCACCTTTTGGCTCACTTATAGCCTTAAAACTAACAACCCTCTCTCTTTATTTATTTATTTTAAATATTTATTATGTGTCATTTTTTTATTAGGTGAAATAAAAACCTCACCTCTATTAGATTTACGCCCATAATTTATTCAAACCAAAATAATATACCTCTTCAAAACTCCCACAAAAATATTTTTAAAAATCTAATAATTTTTTATATTTTTGTAGTTTCTATTTTTTTTTTTTTTTTTTGATATTATGTAAAAGGATATTATTTTGACTTGGATAAATCATGGAAAAAAATTAATTTTTTAGAAAACTACTATTTTTAAAATTTTTTTTGGGATAATGGAGTTATGTTATTTTTTTAGAATTTGTTTGTGTATGATTTGCCCAACATTTCCGTGCAGAACTTGTTGTTCCTCTCATTTATAGTTCATATATAATTAGTAGAAAGCATTACTAACAGGAATGAATAGGAGACGGAGAAGGAGAAATCGATCAGTTGAAGGAAATAAAAATCGTACAAACTAATTTTTTTTAAAGACCTTTTTAGATTTTTTCCCCATAATTTGTTCAAAATCTCAAAACAAATTAAAAAAAACAGCAAATACAAAAAAAATGAAATTTGAATTTTCAAGAGGTATATTATTTTGACTTGAATAAATTATGGAAAAAAATTTGGTTGAGGTGAAATTTTTATTTCATCCAATAACAAAATGACACATAATAAATATATTTTTTTTAAAAAAAAAGAAAGAGTTGTTAGTTTTAAGGGTACAAGTGTGCCAAAAGATGAATGGTAGAGTATTTTTAGACCAAAAAGATGAGTAGAAGGGTATTTTTAGACCAAAAGGTGGATGAAGGATATTTTAAAACCTTTTCCTTATAGTTCAGGGGCATTTTTGACCCTTTCTCCGATCTTTTTATATAAAACATAATCACGTAAATATGCCTGAATCCATATGGTACACCTGTTTGACAAAATGATAGAGAGGGGAGACTGATGGTAGTTTTATAGTATAGGTAAAACAGGATTAAGAAAACAATCCGTGCAAGATTTTCAATTTCAGACATAGCTCTATGGCAGATGTCAATGCTGTTCTATCACATGCTCTTGTTCAACTCTTTGTATTTGCACTCTTCTGTTCATTTATTTATCCTTTTATAGTTCTGTTTGGTGCATGCGGTCAAGAAAACCTTCTTTTATATGAGTAACTCCAAACCAGGGACTTTGTTAGTGATGCCTTACTTTCACGATTTAGATTGTAGCTCAAAACTTTTGTTCACTAAATACTAACAGCCAGTAGGCTAATTAGAGTTATCTTAGTCAATGGTTAATTTTTCATTTTGTTTTTTTCCTTCACAGAAGATATATGGCGCCAGAATACTTGGCCTAGAAGTTTTTGCTTCATTAATTTAACTATTGCTGTGGATGAAACAAGCATGGCAACATTTTCAACATGCGAGAATAGAGGAACTGTTTGATCTGATCCAAACCCTATACTGCACAACTATCACTCAAGCAATGTAAAAAAGGAGGTTCTAAGAGTGGTACATGTATGACATTTGTGCACACAAGAGGTTCTGGGACTAAGACCATCCAATGTCCAAGGCATTTCAGATGTTAGTAAAGAAAGAAGAAGATTTACCAAATGAGAAAAAAATGGAGCTTCATGATAGGATACCCCGTCTTATCCCCATAGAGAAGATGATTCGGCTTCAATAGCCACTTGCGAGCATTTGTCACAGTTCTTTCTACTCCACATGATGTTTCAGTGGCCTCAAACTGAGACATCACATGAATCTGCAAGAGCGAATCTATGCATCTCAAGTATCGTCTTGCCTTGAGTTCCTTTTTTTTTCTTTATGGCATTACTCTGGGAGTACATGTTTGTTAGTTGTAAATTGTAATGGTGAAGTGTTTGTACATGTCATGTGGGAAATTTATCATTGTAACATAAGTATCACGCATTACCAGGAAGAGAAATCAGAGATATTTGAGTACCTTTTTTTCAATGAGAATTGGAAAATATAGGGAGTGCTATTTCAAAGAATAGACATGTTCATCTGTACAAATAGTGTATATTTACTCTTTTCGTTAACAAACCTGTATTTACTGAATCAAAAATATCCTCACACTAACTTTTAGTTTGAAAAATATCACGTGGCTTTAAAAAAATTACTTCACCCAATTTTTTTACCCCTCTAGACCCGACCCAATAAAAAGCAGCAAGCCAGTGCAAAGGCATGTCAATTAGAGATTCTGTGTCCACTGCATGACTTCCTTTACACAAAAAATGAACCAAAAGGGGATACAATTCATCTTAACTTTCTGGCAGGGATTGTATTTCTCTTCAAAAACTGAAGAACTTTTTATCAGAGATTTAAACTATATGAATCTCCTTTTATATACTTTAACACTTTTCACCAATTGAAGTAAACATTTGGTTCTCTAGCATCTCCGTCTTCTTTCCTTTTAGATTACTAAAAGGTCGTTGCTTATACTTTATTTCACAGCCACTAATTCTGTAGTATCTCAAACACATCAAACATCAATAGAAATCTGAGGGGTCTCTGAGCAATCTAAGAAGAGGTAAGCAAAGTTCATTTTGCCTATTTACAATAAGAACATAATAGAAACCATAAACAATATGTGAAACACTAACTCTCTAAATAAAATTCTGAAGACTGTTACAAAAACAAAAAAAATAAATCTTTACATGATCCATGAACAAAGAATCATTCAGGATCATCTTGAATGATAGGCTCTTGGAGACGAAGTGCGTACTCCAGTTTCCACAGCACATCACCCATTGATGGCCTATTTTCACTAGATGAAGCTAAGCATTTCACCGCTGTTTCTCCAAACATCCTGAGGGACTCTGGTCTTATTCTGGCTGCAATATTGGGATCTACAATTTGTTCCAACTGTCCCTTCTTCTGCGACTCTACTGCCCATTCAGCTAAACTAATCATATGTGAACGACCTATGGCAGGCCTAGCACAAAGAACTTCGAATAAAACAACACCCAAAGAATAAACATCAGATTTTTCTGTCAGTTGTCCCCTTATTAAATATTCAGGGTCAACATAGCCTATACTTCCTTTCACCATTGTGCTAAGATGGGTTTGATCAAGCTCAGTCCCTTTCTTGGATATTCCAAAATCAGTAATTTTTGCCACAAAATTCTCATCAAGCAATATGTTTGTAGACTTGACATCACAATGTATAACTGCGCTGTTATGAAGGTAGTGCAGACCTCTGGCTGCCCCGATGCATATCTCCAGCCTCTGCTCCCAGCTCATAGTGGGTAGATCTGAGCTATACAAATGGCTCCTGAGGTTCCCATTCTCCATGTACTCATAAACTAAAATCATCTCATTTCTTTCATCACAGTATCCCATCAATGAAACCAAATGGGGATGGCTGCAGAGTGAGAGAATCTCAATTTCTGTTTGGAACTCTTCAATCCCTTGTGGTGACTCAGGCTTACGCCTTTTCAGGGCCACCTTTGTACCATCACGCAAAACACCCCTGTAAATCTTCCCAAAGATACCCGCTCCATTGAGTAACTTGTCATCAAAGTTATGAGTTGCTTCCTGCAAATCTACAAAAGGAACTCGAAAACTTTCAAAAGGAACACGATTACTCAAATTTGAAGCATCATTTATGGAAGTTGTTGCCTTGGAATACTTGCTTCCCATTAATTGATAAAGGAGTCTAGTATTTGACTAGGCAAGCTTCTCCTGGCTGTTTTCTTGAGCAAATTCGGAAAGTCACAAGTAACTTACATGATCGGAAGGGCAAAGTTGAAAACATAGGTAAGAAAAGAACAAAGTCAACTCTGATTGAGGAATGTAGAACAATTGCAAGTATACATAATTGATGAAAATCACAAATATATGTAAACAAAACAGTAGAGATTTGGAGAAGACAAGAGACTGAAAAGTCTTACTACTATGCAGCGGGCTTTTGGATAGTTACTGGGTCTCTCTAGCAGAGTTACAGAACCAGAAAGACAAATACCTCTTCACACATGTATTTGGGCAGTTATCTCAGACTTTTTTCAGTCCTGATTAGGACATATACTTGTTGATTACTACTCATTTGATAGTTTAGACTTTAGACTAATCTTAAAATGCATCAACTCCCTAACTCTCACGTTGAATTACTCTATATATAATGAAAATCATAAAAAGGTGTCATATCACTTTGTTTATGTTTCTCCTTGAAACTATTTTTTCTCTATAATTAATACATAATAATTGCTTTCGTCCTATGTACTCCCTCCGTTCCTATTTACTTGTCAAATATTTCTTAATTTAATTTCTCCTTTTACTTGTCATTTTTTGACAAAT
>JAGDQO010002505.1:0-26530 GCA_018342035.1 Solanum appendiculatum | reverse complement strand
AATACCCTTATCGAAAATAATGTGACCAAGAAAAGTCAAGGATCTCAGCCAAAACTCACATTTACTAAACTTTGTAAAGAGTTGTTGGTCTTTGAGAACTTGTAACACAATCCTCAAATGATTAGTATGCTCATCCTCACTCCTTGAGTAAATTAGGATATCGTTGATGACCACAATCACAAACATATCTAGGTATGGTCTAAACACCCTATTCATCAAATCCATAAATGTGGCCAGAGCATTTGTCAAACCAAATGACATTACTATGAATTCGTAATGACCATATCTAGTCCAGAAAGCAATTTTTGAAATGTCATCTTCCTTCACCGAAAATTGGTGATAGCTCGACCGAAGGTCAATCTTGGAGAAGTAACTCGCTCCTTGAATTTGGTCAAACAAATCATCTATCATGGGGAGAGGATATTTGTTCTTAATGGTAACTTTATTCAATTGCCGATAATCAATACACATACGAAGTGAACCATCCTTCTTTCGAACAAACAACACTGGAGCACCACGTGGAGAGATACTAGGTCGGATGAAGCCTTTATCCAACAAATCTTTCAATTGTTCCTTTAATTCTTTAAGTTCTGCCAGAGCCATTCGGTAAAGAGGAATATAGATATGTTGCATATCTGGGAGAAGGTCAATACCGAAGTCTATTTCCCTTTAGGGAAGAATATCGGGTAGATCATCGGGAAATACTTTCGAAAACTCATTTACAATGGGGACCGACTCAAATATAGGGGTTTTGAAATCCATATCCCTAACCCGAACAAGATGGTATATTGATGTGAGGCAAAAAATATATATTCTTATCATTATTTGCCTCACATTTATTATTTGTATTTGTCAGTTTTGAGCATAAATTTTATGGATTATGCTAAATAGTATATTTTATTTGTAGGATTAAATTGGTATGAAGATGAAGAATAATGGAGCTAAAACGAATTAAAAATAGAAGATTCTAGAAGGAAAATCAAGCAGGCGGTTATAGTGCAAATCAAATCCTTCCGGGTTTTAATTTCCTAATTTATTTTGGACTCAATTTTTTTATTTGGGGTTTCTATATCTATAAATAGGGCATAAAAAAATTATTCTTGAAGGAAGAAGTCTCCCAATAAATATTATACAAGTTAGAACTTTATAGCTTAGGAACTTTGGAAGAACCGCCGTGGAGGCCGGAGAATTTTGGTTTATTCTTCTCCTTTATTATTTATTTGTATTCGTGATTATCGAAAGTTTTTTTAGTTATTGTTCTTAAATTTTTATCATTAACATGAGCATATTTATTTTAATAAACTTTGATTGTGTTTTTGAAATAATGAGTAGCTAAATTTCATAACTAGGTTTGTGGGAACCATGATGACTTATTAAAGTAAGATAATGTATAAAAAGTGATTCTTGATTGATTTTTATGCATGTATTTGTTAATCTCTTCGTTCAGAATGCTTTTTAACGGTGGCCAAAGTTAGAACTCGCTTCATTCCTACTTGCCGGACCAAGGAGGTAACGAATGAGAAAGAGATGACACAACGGAGATTTAGCGTTGATTTAGTCCGCTATCTAATAGCCCAAACTAATAAGCTGTAGGCTAATCTGGTTCAAAGGTAAGGGTTAGTAAATCGACACACGTAGATGGACCAAGTTGCGTGGTGAAATTCCCTATTTGGAGGACTAATCACGTAGGGATACCTAACTTATCGACTATGCATGCTAAAAATTGAAATAGATCACTAGTACAATATTCTTTCTATGATATGAAATCATGGGGAACACGTTCCTAATTATTTCTAATAATCTAGATACAAATAAATACTTAGTTCCAAGCTATTGTTATTCTTTTTCTTTTTTTTTTTTCTTTTTTTTTTTATTTTAATTTGAATTTTTTTAATAACGAATACCGAGTTAAATATTTGCAATTGACAATATTCTTCCATATTCTTTGTGGGATCGACCCCGACTCATAGTTGGGTAAATATATTGCATACAACCGTTTATATTTCTTTTAAAGAAGTATATTTGGACGTTATCAAAAATGGCGCCGTTGCCGGGGAATGTGGTTTAGAAATTATCTTTAGTGTTTATTTTGACTTGTAGTCCTTCGTTTTTTTTAGGATTAGTTTTAATTTACTTTTATTTATTATTATTTTTATTCTTCTTGAGATGACATCTGAAAAAGTATGTAGTGATATTATGGATTCTTATGGGTTAATTTTTTTCTCAACAAGATAAATTGTATGGGTACATGGAAGACTTGCTGATACTCTCCCGTAAATCAATAATTAATCACATGTGTGAGGTTAGTAGGTTTGGTTTAGATATTTACAAATTAAATGCTAAGCTGTTTGCAAAGATTGATGCGTATAACGTCCAACAATTTAGAAACAACATGTGTGAGGAAGAAAAGATGCTTATAAGCCAACTTGAGGAGCTAAAATTGGAGAGCAGATTACTTGATCATACTTTTATTGATGTTGTCACTGTTGAGAAGAGTACACTAGAGTTATGTAATGAAGTAGATAATATTATTTTAAAAAACTCTAGTGTGTGTAAATAATGGTAGAATTCACGAGTTAGGACGCATTGGACCTCATTCCAATCATTTTTCCACATTATGTTTAGATGATGAGATTTTAATCGAACCATCTGAGCCTATAGAAGAGTGTATGGAGGAGGAACAATGTGTCTATATTCTTGAATTTATTGTTTCAAAATCAGAGAATTACATTCCTCACTTAGGATCCAAGAAGTGCGTAATGCGATATCTGTTGCTTGGGACATTTATTTTTGTACCACCACCTCTTGAGCAGAATAGAAAAATTGATGCAAAATTGGGGGTGCAATTCATATCCTCAAAGTGGAAGGAAAAATAGTAAAATTTAATGGGTTGTCAGTTGCCAACGGACCACCATTAGGCCGGCTCTGCGACTCTGCAATACAACGCTAAGCTCTCTATTGGGAGGCAACCAAATTCGTAGTATAGCTTCTTTTTCTTTTTTTTTAGTGTCACTTTTTTTTTCTTTTTTTTTTTTAATTGCAGATTTAGGGGAAGTCTGAGTACCCAACTTTGAAGCTAAGGAATACGTTTTGAGCTTAAGTGTGGGGTGCGCGCAACCCTTGATGAATGGAGAGAAAATATGTTGTTAGCTAGGCCATAGAGGGCCCGAGGGAGTATTTCTCACCCTTCTTCTTCTTCTCCTTTCTATAAATTGCTTTGGGGACAAAGCATGATTTTAAGTGTGGGGTGGAAATTCTTCCGATGGTTGTGAGCTTAAGGGTGAATATGCCATAGGATTTTATTTTATTTGAAAAAATATTTAAAAAAAATAAAAAATATATATACAAAAGATTTTATTTATTATTTTTTATTTTATTTTAAAAAAATAAAAATACAAAAAAGATTTTCTTTATTATTCTTTTATTGTAGTTTTTAGTGGCATATCTCATCCACCCCTTGGTTTTTCTTATGGCCTCGGTTCTTTTCCGAGGGGGCGCCCTTTGAACCGGGTAATTTTTTATTTTTATTTGGAGAGAAAAGAAAAGACTGTTTTGACTTGTTTGATATTAGCAATTTAAGCCTGAGTTGAGTAGTACTTTTCTTTGAGTGCTTGAGAATAAAATTTAAAATAGAATTTTGACACACAGGCTCATGGTTGTGACTCTGTATATAACTTATTCTTATTTATAGGTTGTAATGATCCTTTCCATTTTAGAAGCATAATTTATCCATCTTGATTGAGACTTGTGTCATGTGTGGTGAGGTTATTTGCATATATTCCATGTTTTGCATCTTAGTCTAGAACTTGTCCTGCATGTTATTGAAGAGAAATAAAAAGTATTGCTTTTGCTTAGAAGATGATAATAGGCTTTCTTTGATTTGTCTTGTAAATTTTAGCCTTTTCAGATATTATATCACTAGTAACCCCTTTGAGCTTGTAGCCTTTCGTTTGGTATCCTTATATTTATCTTGATCCAATTTATTTGAATCCCTAATTTTTTGCACCCTGCTTCCTTGAGCACTGTAGCATAAATTGTGATACAATTATTAAATCTGAAGAAAAGGGATGGTTGAGGTTAAAAAAAAAAGTGACCAATGATAGTTACTTGTGATGAGAAGGCCTTCTTAGAAAGAGTGTGACATGAAAAAAAAATTGCTTGAAAAAGAAAAAAAAATTATTGAAGCATTCTTGATATGATGAGAATTACTTGTGAAAATAATTGAAAAGAAGGCTGAAAAAAAAAGTGATGAAAATAATGGGTGATGAGAAAAAAATAAATGCAAAGTGCTTAGGGAAATTTTAAGTCACTATTATATAGTTTTCTACCTGTCCCCTAGCCAACATTACAACCCGTTAAAGTCTTATTTGATTATATTCAAGTGTACTTAATTAGTGGAGACGTACAAAATGGGCAAGCCTATGGTTCTTTCTGCATACATGTGAATTCTTTTGTGAGTGAGAGAGTTGTTCTTTGATGCTTAGTCCTTAATTTATATTTGATTCTTTAAATTGAGTGTGTGGACTATTTTTTCTTGTGAGGGTACTTGCTTCATGATAGATAGGTGATTTTATTAGCTTTCTTTGACGGAATAGGAGAACAAACCTAATTTTATGAGTAGAGTCCGTCTTTGAGGTTAGGAGGTTAGAAGTTTGTTGTTTTGTTCTATATCTTGCATAATGATTAGAAGAGTACTTGATATTATGATTTGTAATATGACTTAATTGTTTGTATTAATCAAAATGGTGGTATTCCGAGTTCAGTTTTTTTGAGATGAGCTTTAATGGTTGCTCGAGGACGAGCAAAAGTTTAAGTGTGGGGGTGTTGATGTGAGGCCAAAATATATATTCTTATCATTATTTACCTCACATTTATTATTTGTATTTGTCCGTTTTGAGCATAAATTTTATGGATTGTGTTAAATAGTATATTTTATTTGTAAGATTAAATTGGTGTGAAGATGAAGAAGAATGAAGCTAAAACGAATTAAAAATAGAATATTCTAGAAGAAAAATCAAGTAGACAGCTTAATAGATTAAATTGAATATTATATTCATATTTTCTCGATAAAGGGCAATAAGCTCACACCTCTTCAACATGCCTGTGTCATCAAAAATAATTTCAAGAGACGCCTGCCACGTGTAACCCAAATTTAGCTCCTCGACATGCCTATGCCAGCAAAAAAAGGGCATTACCGTCTTTCCAATTTCGATAGCTTCACCTACCATGCGTAACCCAAATTTTCACAGCTATTGCAACATCGCCGCTTCGTTTTCCTCTTCTCAACTCCGGCATCCATCTTTGCTGAAATTGTTTACCTTCTTCGCGCCTTTTCGATAGTTCGGCTTGTGTATCAATTTTTCGGGTGAGCGCCTTGGTTTGTATCTGCTTCTTGAAAATCTTTGAACTGATTTACACATATTCAATTGTATTAGAGTTGCTTTGTATCTTCTTCTGGTTAATCTTTAAACCCATTTACACACATTTCATTGTTTTAGAGTTGTTGTGTAACTCTAAACCCATTTACACTTATTGCGCTTTATCATATAGGAGAATAAGAAACAAAATACAAACCCTATTATATCATTTGTCAATTTATTCTCGAATTGATAACATAATTATAATTGGATCTTCTATTTCATCCTATTATATTTTTTATTTTAGTTTTAAGTTTCGATTAAATCTATGTCCAAACTATTTTCGTGGTCTGCTGTTTGCTGTCTTTATGTGCTTTATTTTTGTTCTTGCCCTATAAATAAGCTTTAGCCTTGCAATATTTTTGAGGCCTTTAGGTATTGTTGGATCCGTGGTAGCATCCTTCTTTTCAAGTTTTGCTCTTGCACTTTACAATGGAGTTGTGCTTCATCAGATCTATTTGCTCTCCTTCCTCCGTTTTACTATGTAATCATATGAGCCAGCTTTGAAGTTTGCGAGGCACTATGTCTCATATATCAAGTTGTCTGATTCCATCAATAATAACTTGATGATGCCATCAATAATGTTGATTCTCTGAATTTTTCCGGCAGCCAGACCTAAATATAGAAGAAATATGAGCAAAGCTTATGAACTCTGGATATACTGGATTAGCTCCCATTTGGCTGTAGATTTTGGGATTAGATTTTCAAAAAAAAAAAATCAAAAAATTTTCAAGTTGCAACAATTTTTTGGTTTTTGGTACTTTCACTAGCAAAACTTCAATTTTTTCAAGTAAAATTCAAGTCCAAATTCAACTTCAAATTCCAAAAGTTATTTTCCAACTAACTCTAAAAACTCATTTTTCCCAAGTTTCAACTAATACTATAGCCAAACAATAACCAAGTTGATAATATTGGCTTTTACGATAAATACAAAGTTTGAACGAAAGTTGCTTGATGGGTGAGCCTATTGTCATTACTCTACCTTTGCCCCTGCTACCTTCGTCTTTAGTTGAATGATCTGGTAGGAGTATGATGATTAAAACATTTGATGTTGCTTGAGACATCCATTCCTTCATTTCCCTTTTTCTTTTCTAATTGGAGTTTTGTTAACGAGGTTACTGTTGTGTTATGCTTTTTTGCTACTTTTTTAATTGAAATTTATCTACATGTCTTTACTTGTTTGACAAAACATTTTAAATAAAAGAAGAAACTTTTGGTTAATCCTTGTTTTACACAGTTCCATGACATGTGTGCTAAAGTCGGAGAATATCATCTAGCATCAAACAAAGGTTTCTGGGCAGAACTGTTGGCGATTGGTAATTTCTATTATGATCTTGGTTGGTATCAATCTCTTCCATAATTTTGGTTATTGCAAGGCATGCTTAGCAACTTCTTTTTAGCGGTGCATCAGAGGAATACTCGCTCACGCTTCCTGCACCATTGTGTAGTAAAACTGTAGATGAAGTTTGGTCAAAAATTCATAAGACCCAACAAGAGCAGCAACAGAACAACGGGTGCAGCATACAGAACACAGGCAACGGTAGTTCCACTCAACGACAGGCTACGTTCGGTGAAATGATGATCGAGGATTTCTTGGTTAAAGCAGGGCTTGTACGCGAACATGGAAATTCAGCCCCTACACCTCCTCAGCAGACAACACATATTATTGAGGGAATTGTTTGGTTGCCGATTAGAGTTCTTCACATATTAGTTATGTCACGACCCAAGGTACCCCCTAGACGTGGCATGACGTACAAGACCCCGAAAGGCCTCATACAAGCCACTCAGCATACATACATACAAGATCATAAAGATTTAGAGGTTCAAAAGACAACTTCATATCAAAGTTTTTAAGAAAATAGCGGAAGTCCACATCAATGTCTCAAAGCCAATCTAACATAAGAATGAGAAATAACATTTGGGACGTAACCCAATACAATGTCAAAGCAAAGGAACATAAAAGTAAGAACAACAAGGCTACGTCCTCGAATGTATGAGGACTCACCCAGTCTTCTGAAAACCTTCTACAAAGCTCTAGCCACGAGTAGATGGAGAATCACCAAGCCCTATATTATGAGACAATGTAGGCAAAAGTATGTGTTAGTACGAGGAATGTACTAAGTATGATAACAATGCACAACACCATATAAACATGCTAAAAAGGGAATATATTCATAAACATGCAATGACCAAGTGAAAGCATGATAAAAAGAGTAGGAAGGCATAAGTCATCATTTAAGGTCAATGCAAGCTAAGCATACTTCAATTACTTTAGTAAAGCCTTTAGAGTCCCTTTAGTTCATTATTGTGGGAAGTTCCTTAACCAACATGTAAGACCATGTGAGCTATCAACATGGAATCCGACATACTCCCTATATCGGAAGGGCCATCCTACTTGCCAAGGTAGGACCCATAACTTCTAGCTTACGTGGATCCACTAGCTAATGTCTATATAGACAATCATCCTATGGTGGCACATAGTTTATGGGACATGAGGGATCTCCACATGTCCACTCGGTGCTAAGCATAATTCCCATGGAATAGACATAGTTCAATTATCATAGGTAGACATGGGTAATCGCCTCTTGTCTACATTAGGGAACATGGGTGATCGCCTCTTGTCCCTTAATCAGAATAGCTCCTTAATCATTAATTCAAGTTTAGTTGAGCAAGCCTTTCAACAAGTTATGAATCATTACATGTGAGAAAACCTTTCACATTCATGGGTTGAGTAATATATGAGAACTCCTTTCACAACTCAACAACAACATCAACATATCATAAAGTTTGGTACCCCAATCTCAAAGCACCCTTAATTCATCATTAGCTTCATAAGAGACATGCATGATTTCATAGACTTCATCTTTACATAGTTCATCATACTCACAACTTAAAATCATAGAGTTCATATGGGTTCATAAGAGTTCATCTTAAATCATGCAATTCCATGCAAACTCATGCTTAGAAAAACCATCAACAAGGCAATTTGATCATAATTGAAGGAACCCACATGATAGAGGAAAATCATAGATTTTGATTGAACATGCTTACTTTTATAAAACCATCTTTAGGTCATTCATAATCTCATCATGGAATTCATAGCTTAAGAATCATAGTTCATACATAGGTTCACATACACTTCATGAAATTCATGTCTTCACAATTCAACCCATCAACACATTCATAATTTCGAAATTGGGGAAAAAGGTATGGGTTCATGGGGATTCATCTAAATTCATGAAATTCAAATCAATTTATACGTCAAAGTTCATAAATCAATCAATTGAAGCAACATTACAAAGAACCCATAACATGGAAGAAAACCCCTAATTCAATTGAGAACTTCTAAGTTGAAAATTGGAGATTTTAGGGATTCCATGGAGGAAAGGGCTCCATGGATGAACACTATCATACCTTAGAGTCCCAATTCCTTAAGCAATTGATGAAGAAAACTTTATTTTCTTGAAACCTAGCTTGCCTCCTCCTCCTCCTCCTCCTTCTTCTCCTTCTTCTCCTTCTTCTCCTCCTTCTCAAAAAAGGGGTACTCGCGCTGCAGCCTGCTTGCCTAAAATGAAAATCCTTACTAGCGGAAGTAAGGGACTTTCTTACTACTCATGTGGACACTCCTCAGCCCGAGGACAATCTCTCAAATACACATGTTAGTGTTGTTGACCCGTTTTTCTTTTCTTTGCTGATTCTGCGCTGCAGCTTGCTTGCCTAAAATGAAAACCCGTTTTTCTTTTCTTTGTTGATTCCTCTCAATGAAATTTTTCATGAGTTACTCCTCCTCCTCCTCCTCCTCCTCCCCCTCCCCCTCCCCCTCCCCCTTCTTCTAGAGAGAGAAATATTTGAGAGAGGAGGGTTTGGGGAAATTTGTAAAGTAATTGGAAAGGGTAGATTTTAGGATCAAAAGGGCTTATATAGTGTTAGGGGATGAAGGGAACCGACTTAAATGAGGAAATAAGCCATTAGGTGAAAAGACCAAACGATCCCTTTAAAAAAATCTCGGAACCCCTCACCTACTATAGTGACCTACGGTTGGTAGGTCAACCTACTGCCCGTAGGTGACCAACCGTAGGTCCTACTGCCAAGGCCCCAAAAATTCAATAATTTTTTCAACCAATTTCCCCCAACCTACTACTTGACCTACGGTTGGTAGGTTTACCTACTGACCTAGGTCATGTAGTAGGTCACCCAAAATCATTTTTAAAAAAATTTCTTCCCTTGGCAGCCTCACCTACGGTTCCCTCCCTCTTGACCTACTGTTGGTAGGTCAACCAACGGTCAGTAGGTCAAGTAGTAGGTCACCAAAGTTTTCAAAAGTTGGAATTTTCGTTCTTTCCAAATCCGGGGTGTTACAAGTTATGACAAATTTGTGTTATTTTATATCGAATTCAGTTATTTACGTATTACTTATTCTTGTATTAATTATTCAATCTTTTTTTCAGTATAAATTGTACATAAATTTCTTCATAATTTGTACATGTATTAGTTATGTCTCGGTGGAGTCGCGGGTGGTGTTGGCATCAATGTTGCTATTCTCAGTTATCCCCAGCTTGCACAAACCAGGGCTGTCGAAGCACCTGTGTACTACCCTATCAGCAGAAAAGGGGCAGCGGATCAAACTTTGAGCAGTATTCTATGTAGTGGCTTGTGCCTGTTATTTTATGTAAATCAAGCTTAATTCTTATCTTTTTTTCTTTTGAATATCCATAATTTTTAAGTATTATGGTTTTGTTGATAAATCTCCAATAAACTATGCCTAGCTACTACACCCCACAATGGAGGTTTGATAAGCTTGGATGATCTTTGTAAACTGCTTGGTCAAAGATGGAAAGCTGTTCGCAAGACGATCTCTGAAGATGACTGCTTGCATAGCAAGCTGAAGGTATTGACTCAAGCTTTAATGTCTCAATTGGCAGTAACTGAATGTTCATTGAGCAATTGATGTTAAATATACCAAATTCTCTTTTTCGTATACTCTGAAAAGCATATCTCACATCTTACTGACTTGCGAATCTAATTATGAAGATTCTTCATGTTTCAACTCTTGGATACTAGGATATTTGACAATATACTGTTTTCATTTAGATAATGAGACCTATTACCATGTTATGGAATTGAGTATTTAGGATTTTAAATTTCTGTTATGGAATTGAGTATTTAGGATTTTAAATTTCCACACTAAGTCACTATTAGAGTTATGTACACATTGAGTTTCAGTATTGCTAGCTCAATTATATTTTCATTTGTTTCATTTTTGAGATTTTACACTTCTATGCAATCTCAGAAATCTCTTATTTATCCAGAAGCCAAGAAGAGGATGCACTGAAACGTATAAGTTCAATATACATGGATGAATCAATAGAGACTTTCGTTCCTTAAATTTATATTGGACCCGTGCTAAGCACGGGCTTTTCCCATCTAGTATACATATATGTTGCAAACCGAAACAGAAAAGGAATTACCTTACCTGAAGCTGCCACGTGGCAGCCATGCGGCAGAAAAAAATAAGAGAAAGGCGGCTACAGTGCAAATCAAATCCTTCCGGGTTTTGATTTCCTAATTTATTTTGGACTCAATTATTTTATTTGGGGTTTCTATATCTATAAATGGGGCATATAAAAATTATTTTTGAAGGAAGAAGTCACCCAAGAAATATTATACAAGTTAGAACTTTATAGCTTAGGAACTTTGAAAGAGCTGCCGTGGAGGCCGGAGAATTTTGGTTTATTTTTTCTTCTCCTTTATTATTTATTTGTATTCGTGATTATTGAAAGATTTTTAGTTATTGTTCTTAATTTTTTATCATTAACATGAGCATATTTATATTAATAAACTTTGATTGTGTCTTTGAAATAATGAGTAGCTAAATTTCATAACTTGGTTTGTGGGAACCAAGATGAATTATTAAAGTAAGATAATGTATAAAAAGTGATTCTTGATTGATTTTTATGCATATATTTGTTAATCTCTTCGTTCAGAATGTTTTTTAACGGTGGCCAACGTTAGAACCAGCCTCATTCCTACTTGCTGGACCAAGGAGGTTACGAATGAGAAAGAAATTACACAACAGAGATTTAGCGTTGATTTAGTCCACTATCTAATAGCCCAAACTAATAAGTTGCGGGCTAATCTGAGTCAAAGGTAAGAGTTAGTAAATCAACACACGTAGACGGACCAAGTTGCGTGGTGAAATTCCCTATTTTGAGGACCAATCACTTAGGGATACCTAACTTATCGACTATGCATGCTAAAAATTGAAATAGATCACTAGTACAATATTCTTGCTATGATATGAAATCATGGGGAACACGTTCCAAGTTATTTCTAATAATCTAAATACAAATAAATACTTAGTTCCAAGCTATTGTTATTCTTTTTATTTTTTTATTTTTTTTTATTTTTTATTTAATTTATATCCCCCCTTTTTAATAATGACTACCGAGTTAAATATTTGCAATTGACAATATTCTTCCATATTATTTGTGGGATCGACCCCGACTCATAGTTGGGTAAATATATTGCATTCGACCGTTTATATTTCTTTTAAAGAAGTATATTTGGACGTTATCATATATGCAACCCTTAGTAATTATCTTTCTAGGCTTAAAGACAAGAAACAAACTAATCCTTAGGCATAGAATTTCTCCCTTTCCATTCTAGAATGGGTTCCTCATGTTCTACAATCGATAGAAGCATAACATGAATGCAGCCAATCCATCGCAAGAATAACATCGAAATCTAATATATCAAGCTCTACAAGATCAACATGAGTGACTCTATGGGGTAAGGAGAAGGAACAATTTCTATACTCTCTTAGACACAATAGATTCACCAATAGGATTAGAGATGGAAAAATGATCTAACAACACATCCGGAAGAATATCAAACCTCATAGCCACATATGGCGTCACAAAAGTGTAATGACCCTCCAGGTCATTTCTGTGTTAATGCCTTCTTTCTGTCGTTTAGAGCGTTCCTGTAGCGACCCCAAGTCATTTATGACTTGCTGGCACTGACTGTTCGGTCGCCTGGTCGTTCGTTTGTGTTTTATGCCTGTTTTTCTGTTTTGGAGCTTTTGAACCTTGAAAAGTTGATTTCGGTCATAACTTCAGGTAAACAACCTCAGATGATAATTTTGACGGTTCCATCAGCTCCGAAGCGACCAAATTAGGTTAGGAGCATGGGTTGCCCGAGTCCCGGGGTTTTCGGTGTGATTTTGGGGCCAATTAACTCTTTAGTCTTTGAAATTTGGTTTACGGTTGACTTCGGTCAACATTCTTGGAAAACGCACTCGGATGAAGATTTTGACAGCGCTTCCGGAATGCCGAGTTTGGTCTAGAACGACCCTTCGAGAATTATCGGGAGCTTCCGATCTGATTTTGAGACCTCCGGTAGAAGTTGGCTAAAATGGCTCATTGGGTGTGGGACCCACTTTCTGTCGAAACGACCTCATATGGAAATTTTGGCTGCGCCATTGAGTCCAAAATGTCGAATTTTAGGGGGTAACATATTTCGTTTGCGTGCACGGGGTTCCGAACGAATCCCGAGCACCTCGTCGGGGTTTTGGAATTATCCAAAATTCAGCTGGTGCAGCTGTCAAAACTGCAGACGCATTTACTCTCCGCGTTCGCGGAGGTGTGGGAGAGTCTACTCCGCGTTCGCGGGCCAGAGGCCACGTTTGCAGAGGTCTGTGAGGCTGGGTGGTTCCTAGTGCTCTGCGTTCGCGGAGGTCTGCTGGGTGAGGGTGATCCTTGTTCTCCGCGTTCGAGGGCCTAGGGCCGCGTTCGCGGAGGTCTGTGCGATGGTGAAGCATCTTGTGCTCCGCGTTCGCAGAGAGGAAGGACTTGGCAGTATCTATTTAATGAGGTCAAAGCTCCCATTTTGGAGAGCTTCAAGCCTTCATAAAAATCTCCTCGGTGGTTGGTTTTCGGCGATTCGAAGTCCCAGGTGCTTGGATTCTTGTTGGCTTCGTGGGTTTTAGGTTGGGGTTAGTTGGGTGTTCCTCGTTTCCCATGAAATCGAGGGTAAGTTCTTTGTTGGCCTATTTTGTTTAGTTTTGTGATTTGTTGTTGTGGGCTGTTAGGAGCGGATCTGACCCCTAATGGGCGATCCATTTTGGGATTCGTGATTGGGGAAGGATTTGGAACCTTTTCACGGAGTCAATTTTGGAAAATTCGAAGCGGGTCCCACTTTGCTCAATTTGACTCCAAAATTAGTCTGTCTCCGAATTTGTTGATTTTAGTGTCTAAACGACCGTATTGACGCTGTGATTCTATTTTTGATAATGTGGCTGCAGTCTGAGGCCGTTGGGAAGGGAAAATCTCCGGTTAAGTGACTTGGAGCGCTTTTGATCGACTTTTTGGTAGGCTACGACTTCCTTTCCTTCTAGATTGAGCTTTAATGTGGAATTTGCTAGTCGATATTTGTGAATCTGGTGTGGTTGGCTAGGGTTGTTTCCCTTATTCCCTGATTTCTTAGTTTGGAGTTGACTGTGGGGTTGTTATAAGCTAGTATCATGCTATATGTTGGGTTGTTGACTTGATTGGTCTGATCTTTGTATTGTGGGTTATTTGTTGGTGGTTATCTGATGTTGTATGAGTGGGACCGGGTTCTTTCAATCCGTGATTGGTTGATTGTTATGATTCTGCCTTAGAATAGGTTGTTATATTGTTGACATAGTCCCATGTACCTGGTTGACTTGAGTATGTATCCAACGTCGGATGAACTAGATCCTTGTAGACTTGTATAGCAGACTTGGTCTGACAGTATGAGCCTTATTATAGGCGTTTTCGTGGCTTTCGGATCTTTCAATTCTTTCTCCCTTATCTCTGCAATTCTTGGGATGCTCCCGGAAGATGTCATCGTTACGCCGATTGTCAATTGAATTGTGTTAGGCTGGGAGCCTTAGGTTGATATACTTGTGAGGGCGGCGGCCCATTATGTTAGTTTGGCGTGGTATGGTTGGTATTGACTTTATCCGGTTCTGTGTTGAGGATATGTGGGGAGTGGACGGCGATCCATGATATATGGGTTATTTGAGGTCTTCTGCAGAGTAGACATAGATGGTACACTCGTCTGGATGGGTTAATGCCTCCAGAGTGGTAGATGGCACACTCGTCTGGCTGGGTTAATGCCCCCGGAGTGTTAGATGGCACACTCGGCTGGCTGGGTTAATGCCCCCAGAGTGTTAGATGGCTCACTTGGTTGGTATGGGCTAGGCCTAGGGCGATGCCCCCAGAGTGATAGCCTATTTGGACAGCTGGATACCGAGTTATTTAGAGGGGTCGGCGTACCCACACCCTTTTTGCAGTACTCGACTGGCTGGGTTCATGCCCCGGAGTAGCTTGCTGGATTGGCGTATTGCTTTGGGAAAGCAGACTTGTGGTCGATTGAGTATCAATCGTTTGTTCAGTTCGGAGTTCTGTTCTTTGATTATGTAGTTCTAGCTTTTCAGTGTACCTGTCAGGCTTATGGGGTCCGTTCGGGTTTTTACTTAAACTTGCGCACGAGTGTGCCCAGCGGGTCTTATGGGGGGCCAGCTGGGTTTAGCGTAGCTATCCTCAGCTTACATTCTGTTTTCTCTATTTCTGTTTTGTTGACCTCTGTTGTTGTTGATTATATCTTGTCTGCCTGTTTTTACCTTTCTTTCTCAGTCGACCTATGATGCCTACTGGGTACCTGTTGTTTTGCTACTCATGCTACACTCTGCATCTGTTTTCGTGATGCAGGTCCGAGCACCAATTATCAGCATTGAGATCGGGCCTGGAGCTGTCTTTTCAGGAAACTAGGGTGAGCACATGGCGTTCTGGGATTACCTGTCTCCTTCTGTATATATATTTTGGCTTGTCTTTTGTTTTCGAGACAGTTGTTTGGGTGGTCCACTTTTGGGACTTGTACTCTTGTTAGTAGTTCTGTACATGTGACTTCCAAATTTTGGGAGGTGTCTTGTATATATTATTTTGGTTTGATTCCGCTTCAGCCTTCTTTTATGTGTTATTGTGGTATGCTTCCTCTTGGTTTGGACTAGTTCCCACTCTTAGTCCCATTACTGTTAAGTTTCGAGATAGAGTTTGGCTTGCCTACCGGTGGGTTGTAGGCGCCATCATGACTTGAGAAATCTGGTCGTGATAAAAATACAAGGTAGCATCGGGATCAAGCAAAGCATAAACATCAATTTGGAAGACTTTTAACATATCGATAACCACATCAGGAGAACCCTCTTGCTCATGACGAGTTTGGAGTGCATAGAACCGGTTATGCTTGGGAGTATTTGAACCCAAACAACTAGGTGGAGCTTGCCTACTTTCTCTTCCATTAGCCGTAAGTGATGGACAATCCCTTATCTTATGACCACTCTTACCACAACCGAAGCATCTATCTGTACCGACTAAGCATTTACCCTCATGCTTCTTTCCACATTTAGCACAAGTACTCGATGAAAATCCACAACTGTTCCCTCCTTGAGGCTTAGGGTTAGACACCCTATCTTTGTTGAACTTAGGGATCGACGCATTGGAGGAACTTTGATCGGAGAACCTTTGTCGGAACTTAGGACGATCATACCCATTGGATCTTGAGCATGAAAAGTCACCATCACCGGTCTTAGCACTTTTTGCCTCCCTAGACCTTTTCTTAAGTTTCTCCTCTTCTATTTGTTGAGCTTGAACCACTAGACGAGAAATGTCCATATCATGGATAAGCATGGTGGTACGACATTCTTTGACCACTAATTCGGACACTTCCAAAACAAACTTACTCATCCTTGCCCTAGGATCGACAACTATAGTAGGAGCATACCTAGACAATTGTGTGAATTTCAAAGCATACTCCTTCACACTTATGTTTCCTTGACGAAGGTTGATGAATTCAAGTACCTTTGCCTCCCTCATCTCAAAAGGAAAGAACCTATCAAGGAAAGCAACCTTAAACTTCTCCCAATCAAGAGGACCCACATCAGCCGCCATATCTTCCTTCCATTAGTTGAACCAAACTTGAGCAACACCCTTGAGTTGATAAACGGCCAATTCCGCCTTTTTCACCGGTGTCACACCCATGATCACCAACACCTTATACACTTCATCAATAAACTCTTGAAGATCTTCCTACACATTAGACCCAGAGGATTTATTCTAATGAAGTCCCTCACCCTAGATGCTACCGTAAACACATTTGGGTTCACGGGGGCCACAACCTCCCTATTGGCTTGGGCCAACACTTGAAATGCAGCCCTAAACTCCACATTAGTCACTTGCTCGGCCAAAGGATCGACCAGAGCTTGGGAAGCTTCTTGTTTCATATTCTCTCTCGCATTCCTTCTAGCGTATGCCCTTCGAGTGGCCATCTCCTGAAAAGCATCGAATAGGGATTAGGAGAGAGAGACATATAGAGTTAAACTCTATCGCACGACTTTAGAGTGATGAAAAAAGTGGAGTTTCCTAAACATCTTATAGCCTCTCATTCATAAGTGTGGAGCGCTTCACACCCATGAAACAGACTCTACTCGACGTGGCTTATGAGACATCCTAGGACCTTTCTAAAACCTGGCGCTCTGAATACCAAGTTTGTCACAACCTAAAGTACCCCTTAGACGTGACATGGCGTACAAGACCCCAAGAGACCCTATACAAGCCACTTAGCATACATCATACAAGATAATAGTATGAAAGAGTTCAAAAGACAATCTATATATCAAAAAGTTTACAAAAGTAGCAGAAGTCTAACATAGTCTCAAAGCCATCTAATACATCTAGATTATGAAATTTGGGACGTAACCCATACAAGTTCTAAAGTAAAATGACATAAAACTGTAAATGTTGCCTTGTCCTCGAAATATGAGGACTCACCAGGTCTTCGAGTCTCAAATACCACGAACTAACCACGAGTGGATGGAAAAGAGCCGGATCCTACATTTGGAGACAATGTAGGCAAGAGTATGCGTTAGTACAAAAATGTACCAAGTATGAGAACTATGCATAGAGGTTATAAAAATCATGCTAAAAGAAGGGTCTATACATGAGATGCAATGGCCAAGTAAATCATAAGGTGGCATAATAGAGAAAACATGAGCCAAAACCATAGTTAATGCAAGTAAACCATCATTAGACAAAACATGCTTGAAATACCTTTACGGAAGTAACCTTAGTTCATTATGTGGGAAATGAGCCTAAACCGACATAGACCATGTGAGCTATAACATGGAATCCGGTGTCTACTCCACACCGAAAAGAGGTGTCCTTGCTTACCAAGGTAAGAACCATAACTTCTAGCTTAGGTGGATCCACTAGCTAATGTCTATCTAAGAAAATCATCCTATGGTGGCACATAGTTATGGCATAAGGAGATTGCTACTAGAAACCCGACATCTACTACGGGAGAGCTTCCATCTCAATATCCTCTTGGGGCTAAGCATAAATCTCATGGAATAGTCATAATTCTCAATTCATCTTATCATTAGAAGACATAGGTAATCGCCTCTTGTCTTATCATTAGAATAGCTCCTTAATCTTGATTCAAAGTTTAGTTAAGAAAACCTTTCAACTCTTATGAATCCTTCATATGAAAAAAAATCCTTTCACAACACAACAACAACAACATTTATGCTTCACTCTCAAAGCAAATCTTAAATTATCATAAATTTCATAATTTTCATAATTTTCATAATTGAACATGCACTTCTTCATAAAATCCATATTTTGATCATTCATAACTTCATCATGGAATCATAACTTAGAAATCATAAATCATGCATGGGTTCAAGGTAATTCAACTTGAATTCATGCAATTAACTCAATTCATGCATAAAAAAGACAAAAATCAATCAATTGGATCATAATTTGAAAGAACCCATAAGATAGAAGAAAACTCTAATTCCAATTGAAGAATCTAACTTTACAAAATTGGAGAATTTAGGAACCCTATGGAGGAAAGGACTCCATAGGTAAAAGCTAGCATACCTTGGAGCTCAATGCTCAAAATCAATGGAGGATTTGAGACTTGAATGAAAACCCTAGACTCTTCTTCTTCTTCTTCTTCAAGCTTCTAGAGAGAAATATTTGAGAGGAGATTGGAGGGAACTTGGTAGTGATTAAAATGAGTAGAGTTAGGCTTAGAAGTCTTATATAGGGCCCAGGATTAGGATTAAACCGACTTAGATTAGGAGTAGATCAATTAGGAAAAAGACCAAAAAACCCTTAAAAATAACTGTTGGGCTCGACCTACGGTTTGTAGGTCCAGCTATGGACTGTCCTGGTCAACCTTAGAAAAGTTTAGAGACTACTGATTTTGGACTTCAAATGACGAAACTCATGTACGGTTCGTAGGTCCATTGACGGACCGTACATGGCAACTATAATTTCCAACTTAAGGCTTTAAAATTTAGCTACGTCTAGAAGAGACCTACGAGACCCATCTACGACTCGTACCAGGGATGACGGGCCGTCCTAGTGAACCGTCAAAAGGTCCTGAAACTTGACATTTTAAAATCATTTACCCTGCCAACTACGGTTCCCACCTACGGCTCGTAAGTCAACCTACGGTCCGTAGGTGGCTTCCGTCAGTACTGGCACTAGTTGAAAACCTGCAATTTCCTTCCTTTCAAATTCAAGGTCTTACAAAAGCTCTACCCACTTACCTCTACATTCCCAATTCTTATAAGGAATAAAACTCTCAGGATCTTTTCACTTTTCATGGGAGTTTGTTTTGGACCTGAGAGGTTTATTCTTCAGTAAGTGCTACAATTTTGAACTTAGTTAATCTTCTGTTATTATTTAACTAGTGAACATGGTCGCGCTTCATGTGAGCATTATTTTATAATGTTAAGTATATCAGGATGTCAAATTTAAAAAATTATTAAATATATAAAGTTATTTATTTTAAAATATAGGCAGTTAAATAAGTTACATAAATAAAAATGGGTGAAATAATTTTTTTTGAACTTTTGTTGAGATATAAAAATAATGTTTTTCACGTCTAATAAAAGAGTAGGTATTTCATGATACTAAAGATGTCTTTGATTTTTGAAAAGAAAATACAAAAAAACCTACATATAAATTTTCTCCAAAATGGAGAAAATTTTGTGGCATGTAAAGTAAAGGCAAGATAATAAAGTACTTTACAAAGTCTAGATCAAAATTCTATGTTTATTGGTCCATTAAATGATAAAAAAATTTATCTTTAAAAAATTATCTTCCATTAAAGTACATTAAGAATATGAAAATAGTGTTGAAAAAAGACGAAGAGAAATTTGTGACATTGCAAGTTATAGTGTATGTCTCTCTATCATGTTGATTTTTAATTTTTATTTTTTTCCATTTACTATTTGTAGACACACAAATTTTATTGGATTTAATTCATACGAAATTTGGATTAAATCTATATTTATTTGGGTTGAATGATTAATTTGGGCTTTACAAATAAATAAGTCCATTTTTATTAAATTCAAGTCCAAGGTCCATTTCACCTTGAAGCCCAAACACATGCCACGTGTCATAGTAACTAAGCATCCAAAACCTAAAAGGTGACGCCACGTGTCCAAATGAGGTGGTAGTCCCAATCAAATGCAAGAACCAATCACAATTCGTCAAGTGTCAAAATGACTTCCTTTGACCAATCATAAGCAACCTTGTCCACCCCCTACAACTATAAATAGGGGATGGACATGACATTCTAAGAAAAAGGATTCTAAGAAAACTCTCAACTAGCATTCTTCAAAGATTGGAGAAAGTTACAACATTAACTACATAGTTCTTCAAAGGAGTGATCAACAGAGTTCTTCTTGGAGATTGACTTGAAACGACGAAGTGCTTCCCGACCTTTTCGGAGATTAAGTACATCTCAAGGAGGTCTACATCATTCTATATTCGATAAATACGCTACTGAAGGCCCTCGAATCACGAAGAAGTTTAGGAGAGAAGAATCAAGAGGACAACAGAATTGTACTCACAAGATTCATTAATAAAAATCACATATTCTTTTATTTATTTTGCTTGGCGCAGTTTATTTTCAGCGCTACAAAAATTTGTTTCGAACAATTTTGGCATGCCCAGTGGGACCAATTCTTCTCTTCATCTCTTCCTCCTACAAATAAAAAAAAACAAGTTCAACTTTGCAATGGCCTTCAAGAAGATTAATGATGTTTCATGCAAAGACTATACCGTTGCCACATTTATTGATTTTAGTGATATTGGTCCAATCACTCGACGCGAGGTCAAGACTAGTGGCTTGGATGGATCTGAATACTTCACCTCTTTGGAGATGGCAAGAAAGAGCAAGTCTCAAATGACACTCATAACTGCAATCCCTAGGGGCAACATTGCATCCATGTTGTCTGATGAACTTTCTCAACTTAGCTTCAACTTTGGTGAATCTAAGAATTCAACGGATTCTTCAATTTCAACAAAGGTCAACGCCTTGATAGTTGATGCAACTGACATGGACGAGAAGTTTGCAATGATGGAGCAAACCATTGTAAGCTTGAAGAAGTCTATTGATGACAAAAATCTCCAAATCGCTCAACTTATAAGCAAGTTAGATCTCTCCAACTCTGGAGAGTCACGTCACAATCTAATAATGCAAGAAAAAGTTTATGTTCCCACCAAGCC
Organism: Solanum appendiculatum; assembly: GCA_018342035.1. Lineage (NCBI taxonomy): Eukaryota > Viridiplantae > Streptophyta > Magnoliopsida > Solanales > Solanaceae > Solanum > Solanum appendiculatum. The sequence goes on along the minus strand of JAGDQO010002505.1, from coordinate 5,508 downwards.
AGTTGAGTCTCAATGCGCAAAGCAATCTGCTTCAGTGGCCACTCTAACAGTTCAACAACTACAAGATATGATCACAAACACCATTAAAGCTCAATATGGTGCCCACCACAAAGTTCCTTAGGATATTCAAAGCCATATTCTAAGCGAATCGAGGGTTTACCGATGCCAATTGGATATCAACCACCAAAATTACAATAATTTTATGGGAGGGGAAATCCAAGGTAACACATTGCCCATTTCGTCGAGACTTGTAACAGTGCTGGTACACATGGTGATCTTCTTGTCAAGCAGTTTGTTCATTACGTTCTTTAAAAGAAAACACCTTGGATTTGTATACGGACTTGGAGCCTGAATCAATTGATTGTATGGAGCAACTAGAAAATCAATTTTCTCAATCATTTCTATAGTACCCATCGTACAGTGAGCATGATGGAATTGACAAACACAAAACAAAGTAAGGATGAACCCGTAGTGGACTATATCAATCATTGGTGAATGTTGAACTTAGATTGCAAGGATCAACTTTCTAAAATCTCTGTAGTTGAAATTTGTATACAGGAAATGTATTGGGGCCTTGTATATATTCTTCAAGGAATTAAGCCTCGAACTTTTAAAGAATTAGCTACACGCGCTCATGACATGGAGTTGAGCATTGCAGGCCACGGAAAGACATAACTTGTCTTTGATCCAAGAAAGGAAGATACAGAATTAAATGAGTCGTTAGAATACACAACTAAGGAATCCATGGCGGTAACCACGACTTCTATGAAGGCCTCCACAAGACAAAATTTGAAAGAGAATGCGGCATATCAACAAACGCAAAAAGCGAAAAATCAATCTACCTTGAAGGAGTAACAATCGAAGGAGTATCCCTTTCCAGACTCTGAAGTTCCTGCGATTCTTGATGAGCTGCTAACCAAGAAAGTCATTGCACTTCCAGAGTGAAAGTGACCCTAAGAATCCAACAAAGTCGATGATCCAATGTATTGTAAATTTCACCGCATCATCAGTCATCACACCACAAAATGTTTCATCCTGAAGGAAAAGATCATGACTTTGGTATGAGAGGGGAAGATCATGATTGACGATGGTGAGACAACTGAGACAAACCATGCTAGTGTCAAACTTGATCATAAAAAGAATTCAATTTCAAAAGTTCTACGCCTTATGGCATCACCAAACATTGAAGAAGGAATCATCATGCTACAATTTGGGAGCTTCGAACCAATTTAAGTTTTTTCCTTGAAGAAAACCACAAACACATCCAAGGTAGATGACTTCTCTAATGAAAAGAATAGTGACACTTGGACTTTTGTCGCTCACAAAAGGCAAAAGCATCAACGGACTACTAAACTTCAATTTTCAAACGTCGATACAAGATCAAGTACAAATCAGCTTCAACTATGCAAAAGCATTAAATCCAACACCAAATTAAAGTACAATAATACTTCATCACAAAGGGTTAGAAGGACAATTACATTGAAGTATTTCTTCCCTAAAATGCTTCTCAACGCACGACCTTAAACTTCAAGCTGAAACGCTCCTCAACGCATGAGCCTAAACTGAAAGTTACAATGCTCCTTGATATACGAGCCTAAATTACAAGTTAAAATGCTCCTCGATGTACGAGCCTAAACTGCAAGTTACAACGCTCCTCAACGCACGAGCCTAAATTGCAAGTTATAACGCTCCTCAAGGCATGAGCCTAAACTGCAAGTTGAACGCTCTTTGATGCACTAGTTTAAACTGCAAGCTGAAATGCTCCTCAACATAAGAGTCTAAACTACAAGTTGAAACGCTTCTTGACGTACAAGCCTAAACAACAAGTTGAAATGCTCCTCGACGTACTAGCCTAAACTACAAATTACAATGCTCCTCGACGCACGAGCCTAAATTGCAAGTTACAATGCTCTTTAAGGTACGAGCATAAACTGCATGTTACTCCTGACCCGCAAAAGTATAAATTATGTACGGCCAAAAAAAACTCATCATCTTTAACTACGATATGACTTGATCCTCTTCACTAAGGTATGTGGGTGCTTGGAGTAATCACTCTAAGCTCAGTCACATGAGTAAAAAAAAAAGATTTGTGGCATTTCATGATCATCATGTAGCACTTTAAAATTACATAGCTAGCACATGAGTTCAAATGTGTTAAAGATGCGCAAAAAACTGAAGAGCTGAGCAAGGCAGTATTGTGGGCTGATTTTGAAGTAACATCTGTACAAATCCGTAAAGTCCTTGGCAGTGATTTTTACACATGTTATAGTTCTTTGAGTCATCTTTCCAATGGAGCAAGACAATCTTGATTTTGACATTTCTACTTCAGGTTATGAATTTTCTTCTACAGACACGCGAAGCTGAAGAACCGAGCAAGACAGAATTATGAGCTGACTTCAGAGCAATATCTGTACCAATCCATAAAGGCTTTAGCTGTGATTTTTACAAATATTGTATTTCTTTAAGTCTTTTTTCCAATAGAAAAAGAAACTCGTGATTTCAATACTCCTAAATTCAGTTATTAATTTTCTCCTACAGACACATGAAGCTGAAGAACCGAGCAAGACAGAATTGTGAGCTGAATTTGAAGCAATATATCTACCAATACATAATAGCTTTGGGCATGATTTTTATACATATGGTAGTTCTTTGAGTCCTCTTTCCAGTGGAAAAAGAAACTCATGATTTCGGTACTCCTACTTCGAGTTATGAATTTTCTACTACAGACGAGCGAAACTGAAGAGCCGAATAAGACAGAATTGTGAGCTGACTTCAAAGTAATATCTGTATCAATCCATAAAGACTTTGATCGTGGATTTTATATATATTATAGATCTTTGAGTCGTCTTTCCAACATAATAAGAAACTCGTGATTTAAACACTCCTACTTCGAGTTATGATTTTTCAACTACAGACGCGCGAAGCTGAAGAGCCAAGCAAGATAGAATTGTGAGCTGACTTTGAAGTGACAAGTTGACTCCACCAACGCCTCAAGAAAGGTGAATTCTCCAAGTGGTCTCTCATCAAAGCTACAATGGAATTGAAGAAGCAAATTATCTCAACCAACGCCGCAATGAAAGTGAAAGGTAAAGCACCAAATGATTGTTTGTCAAATCCTCGACTGGAAAGGTAGATGTCGCACTAGATTGTTATGTGCCAAAGCTTCGATCAGAAATGTAGGTGCACCACGTGCTCCTTACCAATCACGAGACTCATTATATCTTCTTTATAAGATATTGAGACCATTGACGCTCCTTTGTTAACCTGCAAGAAAGAGAAATAAGAAAATCTGAAGAGACACAAATCTGTGAGGAAAACGGTCAGCTTTAGAGACCAACTTCAAAAATCAATTTCCGTCTTTTCAGGAGGAGTTTGGCATTGATTTTTGGATATGTCATAATAATATGAGTCTAGTTTCTTCAAAACCAATCCGCTCATCATTTGAATGTTCTACACCAAGAAAATGATGTTTTCGTGAGATTAGCTATAGCTGTGAGAAGAACTTCCAGATTTGGGATCCAACTTCAAAATTCGATCCACATCAATCCAAAAGGTGTTTGACATTGATTTTTGGATATGTCGTAGTACTAGAAGTCTAGTTTTTTCAGAATCAAGCCTCTTATCATTTGGTCACCTCCACACAAAGAAAATGATGTTTTGGCAAGGTTAAATATAACCGTTAGAAGAATTATCAGATTTGAAGACCAACTTCAAAAATCGATTTCTGTTAATCCAAAAGTTGTTTAAAGTTGATTTTTGGATATGTCACAATACTACAAGTCTAATTTCTTCCAAACCAAGCCTCTCATTATTTGGACATTCCTACACTAAGAAAAAGATTTTTTGGTGGGACTGTACAAAACTGAGAGAAGAACACACCAAATTTGGAGTTTTTCAAAAATATTTTTATGGCCAATTTAGGAGGATTTTTTTTCAATGATTCTTTGATAAATCCTTTGTACATGAGATATTCTTATATAGAGGTTCTATGAATAATTTTCATTTCTTGTACAAAAAAAGTTGTGGAAAAATTGAAAGAAGCAAATCAAATCAATTCTTACCAATCTAAATGGAAGTTGTTAGCACTCAAAAGGAAAGCAATAATATAATGCTTAAGATTTCAAGAATGATTCTTACAAAATCAAGCAAAGGAAAGAAAAGTTGATGTGATTATTAAATTACCAATTGTTTTCAAGTTGAAGGTTTGCAAAAAAGAAGCAAATCAAGCTATGTTCTTATTTTATTTAAAATTTATCTTTCGGGACTTGTGTGGCACTCTAAGTGTTGGTGTCCAAATTTGTATTCAAGTCTATGGTGGAAGTTTATCTGAACTTAAAATTCATACAACTTTGTCACATTGATTTGTTTATTCCTCTCTTGAGAATCCTCCATATCGTCTCTCAAGTGGATTGAAATAACAAAAGTCCTGAAGAGCACATCGAAATGGAGTTGCACATGGCCGTACCATGCAACTTGTTTCATTGCAAGAAACCAAGTCAAGCAAATGTCTTAAGAGTGATATTGTTGGATTCATAATACTTCAAGTCTCGCAATCAAGTGTCGGCAAACCTACACTTCAACAAGGCTTGAAGTAGGAGGCATATGTAGACACATAAATTTTATTGGATTTAATTCATACGAAATTTGGATTAAATCCATGTTTATTTGGGTTGAATGATTAATTTGGGCTTTACAAATAAATAAGTCCATTTTTATTAGGGTAAACAACAGAAATTCCACTAGTTTAGTACCTAATTACATCTTTTCCCTTCAGTTTTCATTATTACGAATTCTACCATAAATTGGATATCAGATACATGTATTTGTTGCGGCAAGATACATGTATCCGAGATACTTATCATTTAGGGTGTCTAATTAAGGGATATAATTAAAAGCCATTAATTTAGGAGAAAACCAGTTTGTAACAACTTTTGTGGATATGACATATCACATCTCCTAAAATAAATCAAACAATCAAAATCCTTCCATTTCGTTTTGCATTCAGCAAAGTTTGCATATTTTTTCAATCAAAATCCTTCCATTTCTTTTTGCATTCAGCAAAGTTTACATATTTTTTCTCCTTGATTATACGACCTCGGATACATGTATCTGGCGCGTTCATATAAATGTATCTCGAATACATATTAGCAGGTGCGTTCATATAAATGTATCTCGAATACATATTAGCGAGATACTTAAAATTAAATGTACTAAAAAATCAAAAGACATGATTTAAGGATGAAATCACGCGTATAACAATTTTAGAGTATCTCACAGTTTTACAACTCCTAAAAAAATTTCAAAACATTCGAAATCTTTCCAATTTTTTTAGAGAATCAACAAACTTTACATTCCCCTCATGAAATTCTTCTTAAATAATTTTGAGCCTTTTTGGTTCATCAATGATGAATATTATTGTGTTGTTAAAAATCACGTATTTGAGATTTAATGATGGATACATATACATGTTCAGATACCTCATTACTAAGAATACAACACAGATCTTAA